>NW_019091434.1:1054867-1123071 GCF_001949145.1 Acanthaster planci
GATGAAGGGTGGAGTAGGATATGGATGGAAAGATAAGGTGTATGTGGGATTGGAGACAGATGAGATTAGGGGTGGAGTCAAAGTAGACATGGTAGATATGGGATGATGGGATATGGATGATGGGGGTAGAATTGTAGAGGATAGGATGGTGGGGTTGGATACAAAGTGCAGAACTGTACTTTAGAGGAATTTTAATTATGCACCATCCATCACACTCACAAATGCTCTGCTTATATAATCATCCAGGTCTAGTCCAACTGTACTGGACCCACATTCTATAGACATTCCTCTCTCCTGTAAAGAACTGTGAAGCTTTTGTACCTGTATCTCCCTTGTTGGTGGTCTTTGTTGATTTACTTTTAAACAACAGGTGCCTTTCAACACACAGTCTGCATACAGCACTAACTCCTAGGGTTTTTCTCCTAGTGTACAATGAATTTCATTGCTAAGGTCGATAAAATATCTTGTACATCTGTGTTGCAGTCTTATGTCAACCAATCTTGTAACAAATTTTGATGAAGCTTGGCCAGTATTTTCTTGTTTAATTTAGTAACCATATTTGTATAACTTGGATGTCTCTTTCTTTCCTGTTATTACAGTAAAGAAATTTAAATTCATAACAAGCAGCGAGCCATGGCGGCTTTGTCGTTCTAGTTTACCATGTTCTCCATTGATTTGTAAAAGGTACCAGTATCAGAATGGATTCAAACTGTTTGCTGGCTACAGTGACCTAAAATACACAATTATCCAAAAAGTTAGAGGGCCTGATATTTTGATCTCAGCAGAATCTTGAACCCTGAGAGGATAATTCTGCTAAGATCAAAATTTTAGGCTCCCCAACTTTCCCAAGAATTTTGACTGCTGAAAAAAAAAGAATCGACCCAATTCAGTGGACGGCACAACGTGGTGTGCAATATTTTCCCCAATTTTTATTTTTTCACCAACCATTTCTAACTTAAAATTTCCTAAAAATTCTGACTTTTGATTTGGTTTTGATTTGTGGCATTCGATTTTGCACAAAAGTTCAGACCCACGGCCTCCTTCTGGTACATGCTACATAAATTTAATACTAACTTGCTGAGGAAGCTGTTTCCTGACAGCCTCATCCATTGAGTAAGAAACCTGTACATTGCTGGAAAGGTACATACACATGTACATATTTCTTATTGCGTACACTCAAAACCCGAAAATAATAATGTTACTAGAGTACTATCACTTGGTCAGTGCCAGAACACATGTACTTAAGCATACGGCTTTCACTGTGGCTTTCTATCAGATGCTATCGGACCAAGTTAAAAAGAAAACCAGTTACATCGTCCAGGTTTTTTTAAGGGAAGGAGGAGAGTGTGATTCGTTTGTTTTCTTCAAGTCGTCTGCTGGTCAAATTTACATTCAGAATTGCTGGACAACATTTTCCTCCAAAATGACAGTTCTTATTAGGTATTCTCCACCTTCTAAGTTTTTTAATGGAGATGTGGACTGTAGAGGAATTAAAGTTTTAAGGAAAGCAGATGCTTCCAAAAGTGGATGCGAGTGGGGACAATCAACTGTTCTATTTTGTTTAGACATGTGTGGAACTTGGATACTCGTAGATCTCAAAATTTGTGGGCAATTCTCTCCACATTTTTATCTCCATGGTCTCTCTTATTTAGAGAAAGTGGAGGCTGCAAGGCTCAGGTTTCTTTGGCATAATGTGTCTGGGGTGCAACTGTTTCTCCCCACTCAGGAACATAGATGGGTATCTGTGAGGGCAGAGGTGATTGCTGTGTATTATTTTCCATTAAGGACACTGTAGCCATGACTGCATCACACTGTAAACTCCAAGATCCGGAACCAAATTTGGGTAAGGGGCTCAATAATTTTTAGGACATCTTGCATGTAATCTCAGCGACTTTCTGGCATTTAACTCATTTAGAGTAGAAGGGAAATGAACATATGATACAAGTTTTACCCAAAAAATAATCCTTCCTCTTTGTGCATGTTTTTCATAAAAACCCTAATCAATTTGCTGCTTAATTTAATGAGGTTGGGGGTGTAGCCCCATTTGCTTCCAACCTGTCATCATCCCTTGACCCTTGTGAGCTGACCTGCCTGTTTATTGGTGCAGCATAAACAGTAAGCAGGAATGACAAGGAGGCACTGCATTTGTACAGCATTGGAGCCTACAGTTTCAGGTCAAGGATGGACATTCAAGCTACTGCTAGCACACAAGCGACAGGAGGCTCACATGCACTACATCAATGCTTAGAATGTGCACTTTCACCCTAAAAGGGGGGAGGGGCATAATCCCCCCTCACATTTTTCGGATATCGCCGCGGTGCATATTTCTTTCAGAAGTTGAGCCTTTCAGAGTTTTAAGAATAACTCTTTGTGGTCATTTTGAGACCATTTTTGCAAAATTGAATGTATCATTCTCGCACAGGTCTGCCAAAAATGTATATCCAATGCCATGCTCAGTGCATGTGTACTGGCATGCATGTACATGTGACCATATTAACAAAAGCATTTGTCTGATTGAGTTCAGACTTCACATTTGTAATAAGGAGTGTCTGAACATGCATGCCAAGTTTTTAAAAAATCGGGCGTGGCACAGCCGAGTTCTTAGGGGATGGAATCCACCCCCTGCTATTGAGAGATGGGTCAAAATAACTTGGCTCTTTGAAGGTTAAAACATTGCATGTGAATTTTAATATTGAGGCTTTATGAATGCTTGCTACAGACCTGTTATTTATAAACCATTCGTATGTTGACATGGTTTTGAATTCTGTCAGTGTCAACATTGACCAGCTGTCCATCTCGCCCAGCATCTGATGTCACATGTACGGCATCTTGGCAATGCCATTTCTATTGGATGTAAATGCAAAGTGCTGTGAATTGTCACAATCCAGTGACTTTGAATGTAATATTTGTCTTGCTGTAGATGAATAAATTTAACTTCGAGGAAAGACAGGTGACAGGTGTCAAATTCAAAACCCTTTCACATTTGAGAGTAACTACACCATGCATTTTTTTTCCAGTCACGTTTAGGGGAAGTTAAAAAAACATGTCTGTCGTCCCCGCCCACTTCCTTTTTGGAGGCCGCCTGGATTTTTAAATTATTTTTTATTTTATGAAAAATGCAGTAAAACATACACAGAAAAAGTCCACAAATTCATCAGAAAATAAATAAATGTACTTCCCAAATAAGTGAGTCAGAGTTTTTAGTATAGACTCAGTCGGTCACTTTGTACACCACATAAATCGACGTGCAATCACAAAACACGTCTTCTTGAGAGTCTAGAGCAAGGCAAGTGGTTTTTGGTTTCACTGGTTCCAATCGGAGCCTCGCATGCATTTTGGATGCTTCATCAAATGGCTGGAATCCGTGAAGCTGACAAGTAAGCCTAATCCACTCGTTTCGAAAATGCCCTGAGCTCAGGCTCGAGCACGTTTTTAAGAATTTGCTTGCACAGCTGTCGTCTAGTTCCTGATCCCATTTTCACTGATGCTTTCGGACTTAGAGAAAATTCCAGGGGAGGGAGCGAGAAACAGTTTAGCACGGCTGATGTTTTCTGTCAATCATTCATGCTCACCATAAGCCTGAATCTTGTTTTGTTTGGTTTCATCAAAACGCAAGTCAAAATTTTGTCAAACAGTGATGGATACATTGTATGTCACAAGTCCCAAAGGCTAAAGTCTTTGTAGTAGAAAAAATATAGACTTGTAAAAGTAAACCGACAAAATGTTAAGAAGAAAAAAGTGCCTCAAATATTTTTGATCAGTCTTCATATGTTTATGGAAAACCACAAACACATTTTTATTTACAGCTTGGCATATGTACACTTGAAGGTTTTGAGAGTTGACATTTGGTGCTTGATTTTATCTGTAAAATTACTCATCAAAAATAATTCTTGACTTTTGGCGGTTAAAGCAAATGCATCTAAAACTGTTAATGTAGACCAATACAACACTAAACGACACGGTAAATATGTTCAGTTCTTTTGTCCAACTTGTCTTTCATTTTAACGTGTCTTTGAACAGTGGAAACCCTAACAGCTGCAGGAAATTTTAAAATGGGGGCCATCTTGAAAAAAATAAAAAGCCTCGCTTCATCTTTTTTTTTTTTACTTTGCCTTACTGTAACATACCACTAGCATGATGTACAATGTACTTTATTTCACCCCCAACCTTATATTCCTTGAGGGAAAAAGGTACTGATACTAGGATACAATACCTATACAAATTTATGACCTGAGTGGTTCATTATCCTGTCCCAAGTGGATCCTGTTCCCCTTGTCAGGAAAATTGGATTTCAACTACTCCATCTGTGGCACGCTCCCAAGGGAAATCCCTCTTTGCCCTGTCCTGTCCTCCCCATTAGTTGTCTGCAATATTGTACTGGTACATCATCTACATGTACATGTAGATTATATTATTGAAACCAATACACCTAGATATTCACAAAGTTTCTGGTGTTTGCGAGTGCTGGGGTAGAATGCAAGAATACAATATCTATAACCTATTTGTAATGCAACAGAGGTGTCCTGCTGTCCACAGATTTTGTAGTCAGAATGTGTGTGGTTTGCATGTGGTTAATTAATGAAAATAAATGGGCATGCTTAAATTTTGCCATGTACATGTACTGTACCTTTTATTTTCAGAGGTTAACTATAACTTATTTCCTAAAACTTTCCTGACATTTCAAAGTTACCAATGTTCTTACAACGTCCAGAAGCTTTGCTCTTCAGAGTTGGTTTTATGAAATAAGTTTTAGTACCCGCAACCCCCTTTATTTTATGTGGAAGTGTCCATGGAATCTACGACTGGAAAAATTGATGCCAGCTAGGTCAAATTTATTAAGGGATCCTACTTGTGTGTGAAAGAAAATATGTATTTGAAGGTCATATTTAATGATACTTATTTATTTACTGGTACATGGCTGTCCCGCTGAGTGTGATAATATCGGTTTATCTGTGACTCTCTGAGCAGGAAGCTTCAAAAGTGCATGAGAGGATAAATGACCTCGGGTTGTTTGATGGTGTAACTTAGTTACAGTTTTTTTTTGGGGGGGGTTGCACTTGGGACCCTTATTTTCTGGAGGGGGCAGTCATTGGTTGGGGTCACAGTTAAAACAGTGACCTTTGTGGACTGCCACCAGACTTTTTTCCTTCTCTATTTCTGAGAGGGAAGGGGACACAGAGGGGCGCAGGTTGGTTTACACGTAAGTCAGTGCCGGACACACATTTTAAGGAACCATGAAATAGAAATGTTTTACTAAATTGCACTAAAACCCTTGAAATTGCACCTCCGGGTTTCAATTTACCTGATTTAAAATTTTTGATTTGCAATTTTAACCCATATGTTGGAGCTTTAATTTGGGCCTCTCCCCCACTTTTTATGTTTTTGCTGTACTTCTTTCTTTTTAAATATAAAATTTATAATAAGTTGTATTTTTGTTCTCAGAAAATTGCAACAGAGACATTGCCACTATGAGTGATATGTACTTCCCAGTATCTCTCTGTGCTTTAGCATGCAGTGGCTCGGTTGGTCTGAACCTCCTTGAATTATCTATTTTGATATCAGAAAATGTTTCGGTATCAGATACTGACCAGTACAAACCTTAACATCACCACCCGATGCTTCTCTTATTGCAAACACCTCCATCTACTCGATCCCTTCCATCTCTACTACATACATGTACATGTCATCCATCTCCTCCAATTGTACTACCTCCACCTCCTCCATCAGCTACATGTACATCTCTTCCATCCCTGCACCTTCACCTTCCTTATCCCATCTTCCATCATCACCTCCTCCATCTCTTCCATCGTCACCTTCTCCATGGCCTCCACATCATGTCCCCGGAGTCCCTGCCTATTCCCTATTCTGTCCTTCACCTCGGCCTCCCCCACTGCAACTTCTCCACCTTCATAATCTGCTGTCAACCTCCTCCATCTCCTCCACCTCCTCTATGTTCATCACCTCCTCCTGCTCCTACCCTATCCTATCCACCACCTCTGCCTCCTCCTTTCATCCTCTCTACTACCCCCCGATCTCCACCTCCTCCATCCCCTTCACTTCCTCCATTATCCTATCTTTCACCTCCACCTTCACCCCTTCTTCACCCTCACCACCCTCTCCCCAGCACCAACCCCTCCACCTTCTCTATCCTTTCTGCCTCCACCACCCCTTCCACATCCTCTCCTCCACTTCACACGCTCTATCCTTCACTTCCACCTCCTCAATCTTCCATCCCCTCCCCCTTACCCGTACTCCTTCCACCCATCCCAACCCTGAGCACATTTGCTTCCTTTGTCCCTCTACCTTTAAATTTGTACACTTTCAGGGGTGCAACCAACCACTTGTGTAGTTTCTTTTTATGTGTCAAGGGAGTCACAATGTTGCGTACATACAGACCTGAACATCTATATCCTTCCACCTGGTGCTGCTGTGGCACTGAACAGGTTCTTTGTGGGACTTTGGATGAGTAATTCACCAGTGCTAAGAACATGTTTGCAAAACAGTGATATTTGAGCAAATTAAAAACTGGTACACATACATGTATGTAAGTACCACCAGTAAAAAATAATACATTGAAGCTAATTAATTTGATCATATGATAAAGCAAGGTTGAATTGAAACGAAAACAACCACACTGTTCAAAGGTAACAATGAAAACAAGCGAAAATCTAAATATTGAATATTTGAAAAAAACAAGTGGTAAAGGGGGAAGGACTGTGCTACATGTACAAACATGTGCATTGTATTGGGAGAGAAGAAATTTGATTTAAAGATTTAAACCGACCCACAGATGACATTGCCTTGATGTCATTTGAAATGGAGTTTGATCCACACACGTTGACCAAAGGTACATGTAACTTATACCAATGTTAGATGATGAGGTTCTGAATGACTCACTCGGATTGCATTCCTCCTTGGTTACTGTCAACAGTGTTATAATCAGTACAGATGACCTGAAAATGCTTGCAAGTTTAATTTCAGAAGTTTTTTGCAAACATGTATGTTTTACCAAGGGATGCTCTTTGATCACCTGCATTAATTTCCCCTTTCACACATCATATTGATTAACTTAAGAACCCACATCCTGCCTAAACCACAGCTAGAATTGACTCTGTAAAGCTGGGTCCATATGCGTATTAACGTTTGCTTAGTGCTGCACATTAGCGATCCCCAGTCTTGCCAAGGAAACTATTTGCATCATGTTTGTGTCCACCCCGTCAACTGGCCGAAGGACCTTTGATTAATTTGTGTATTACATGGCATCGGTCTGATAATAAGGAACTAATTACTGGAATGCAGAGTGTTCCCTCCTACATGCGTCTGTGCATTTAGGCCAGAACTTAACACCTTTTAGATAGGCGAGGAAAATTAGAGAGCGATGGTTCGGTTCGGTGTAGCATATTGCACGGGTGTAGTGAGGGCTTTAATTTAAAGGGTGTGAAAGCGTGTCTGGAGAGGTTTTCATTTTGACTTGGTGCTTAATAAGATACTTGTTACATTGTCTTCGCAAGGACATGAACCTGGGGTCCCAGTTGAGGTCAGAAGTGTGAACTTTTTCAGGTGGAATGGGAAAAAATCCTTTGCTGTAGGGTTGCATAATGTACATCCATGTGCATTCGTGATGATAGACAGAATGAGACAGAAAATACATGGAAAGTTCTACATGTGTTACTTACACGACCTGAACAATTTGCAGCGAGGTGTAGGTTTCAAAGGACAGTTAGTTTCAAGCTGCAGATCGACAAAGATTTTTCAGGATTATCATATATTGTTTTACAAGGAAATTCCTCTTTCGAAATGGTTCTAGAGGCACCGGTAGATGTAAATTGACCATTCCACAGGAGGTTGACCCCCAAAAGGGAAGTGGAATTAAAACTGACGAGACTACCTGTTATTTCCACTGTCTTTTTTTTTCAAAAACTTGTAGGCTTACCCACGGTAATGAATTTCTACTAATGTGTACAGTTGTCCAAAAATGTTTTGAGAGATAGTTATTTCATTATGATCCACTGGGTACATGTAAAACTTAAAGTGCCTACATATGTTGAATCATTTGTGCAAACCAAGAATGCTATCAACAAAGACTGACTTTACTGAGACAATGAGACGAAGAAATGAGGCTGTTTTGTTGCAATATCGACTTGTTTCGTATGCCCTACATGAATAGTATTCATTATATTGCAGCAGTGGTACTGTATGTAGACTTGTATGGCTTTTCACACCTGTTACTGTCCTATTGTAAGTTCACATGCCATGCAACTCAATCCAGCATCAGCTCTATACAAAACGGGCAAAGCAGTATTGGGTCTGGTTGCAATGCCTGCGGAGCTGAATAAATGCTGTCCTGATCCATTTGACCTCCAATCACATTGGCACTGGTTAATCAGTATGTTGACCCAGCTTCCACAATGCTTGCCTGATGATGCAGTACATCCATGTATGTACATGTACATAACTTTGTACAGTAAAGCATCCTTTGGCATGGACTTCCAAATGATTTGAAACCAAATAACAAGTTTCAGTTTTCAGCTGCATGCAAAAAAGGCTTTAATTTATTTATTCAAAGGATAATTCAACCGACGCAATGACTCTCAGGACCAAAATCAGAAGCTCTGATAGTCAAACGACATTTTACATTTATTTTAAAAGCACACATCAAGTATCGCTGTGTAGTACAGGTTTTAATATCCAAACTAGTCCAACTGTTCCAAGGTCTTTTCAGAATGGTTGAGGTTGATATTTTGTTCTGGTTTTGTCTATTAAACATTTACAGTTCAGTATTATCCATTAGAATTTTGAATTTGCTGGGTCTTGGAAGGAATTTATGAAAACTTGATATGAATGTTCGATTCAAGTGGGGGGGTATGGCGAAGTCTCTCCACATCAACTTATTGTACATGAGAAGTCTAATATCTGAATTGTGATCTTAAAGTGCCTTGAATAGGCAGAATTCTTGCACTTTGCGTGCCAAAGCAGCACCAAATGAATATTTAATTATTGGTTTATCCTTCTGGGCAAATAGTCACAGTAAAGTTGCCATTCCAGAAGCCTCACTGTTACATTAGTTTTTGAATAACGTATAAGCTTGCACATTTTTTACATAATGCGTTTCCACCTGTCATTCTGATTACTTGGATTGAAATGTAAAAGGTGTAAAAGTATTCATTAGTGCTTAGTGCAATGGTATAAACCCTGAGAATGAGACGTGTCATTGTAAAGTGCATCCTGCCCCACTCCAACCTTCAGAGGTGATAGTAACAAATCTGTTTCTTGTGTGTTGCTGGCAGTTGGTTTAATTATAACATCTGCTGCCCTTCAAATATACTGCATGCTATCTTGTGTGTGGTACGCAGGCAGGTTCAATTACATGTACCAGTAAGAGCAGTTGATAAACAGGCTCCAAAGGTCTGCCCTAAATCCTTCTTGAGAGCTATAAAATCTTTTCACAGATTGGATTTCACTGTGATCACCCAGAGCTTACAGGTATAAGCATGTACAATGTACCATTATGAATTTTTGTAGGAGGTTTTTGTAGGAGCTAGGCCAGGAACTGCTTTCTTCTGTGGTAAAAATACACAACAGAGGGGAAATCAGATCCTAGCAAGAGGAGCCTCTACGTTTTTTGGAAACAAAAAGGATCTATGCAAATCTCAGTCACTCTAGTCTGGGTTTTGTTTACCATTTGGCCGCTGACCAGCTGCTTGGAAAAAGATAAAGTTGGATTTAGGAAGTGCACCGTAAAAGAAGAATTGGTCAAAATATCACAGTTCTCCAGATAGAGTTCTTGACATTTAATTTGCAAGATCAATGGACAATTTCCAAGTTTTTTGGTGAGAGAGGGGGGCGTGGATCCAACACAGGATTGTAATGAGTCACTAATTTTTTTACTCAAGTCTAGTCAAATTAATTTAACAGTGACTCAAGTCATTTGCTTGCTGTGACTTGAATCATTCTATTTACCCATTAGAACTTGAGGTGGCTTGGGTCACCACAGATTGTGACTGGAATCAGATGTGAGTCTAGTTATAGTCTTGTCATTACAGCTCTGCCACAGTAAAAACAAAATTACCCTAGATTTTTCAGTCCACAAACTACTCCAGAAAGCTGCCCCAATTTTCCCTGCCTGGAAAATTATTTGAAACGATGACCTGTCTTTCTGGCCGTTTCCTCGAAATAAGGTTACCCTGATTTTTCCAACCTCTAAGATGAGATTTGTGCATGGTTACTGATGATGGAGAGAGTCCTACTTGGTTATACTGAACAGATTGGAGTGGAGGGATGGAATTGTGGGATTGAAGGGTTGCAACCCATCCCTTCCCCCCCATTCAACTGTGGTCATTTTATCAATAGAAATCTAAAATTCTTAGGTTTATGTGGAATTGCCTTTTAATGAAGGAAAAAGCATTACAAATGTCAATTTTTGAAGGTATGCCCCATATTAATCCCAGCAAGGCAAGGTTTCAACATACGTTACAGTGGCCCTCACCTCTTATGTTGTGGAAAACTAGATCCGCCTTTAGAAGAGACAACTCCGAATGAATAAACCACACTCCCTACAATGAGGAACCACACTCCCTACAATGAGTAGTTATTCCCATGCAATCATTAATATTCACAGCGGTAAGAAAAAAGACAGGAAAACACTTACTCCAGTCATGTTCATTTGAATTTGAAATCATTTTTAAACCCTGTAACTTTTGTCTTGTGAGGATCTAAAGTACTGAACTTATGCACTGGTGGCGGAAAGGGGAGGGGTTGGGGCTAGTGGGCCCTCCACTTTTTGCTGGTCCCATAATGGGATGGGGCTTAAAGGATGGGCCTTTTAATAACTGATGCCTGATGGTTTCACAACTGGCTCCCCACCCCCTCACTTTGAAAATTGTTCCGCCACTACATAGTTGTATGCTACACATCCTGCATAAAGCTTGTCGTTAAGAATCTGGTCAGAACATTGTTCGATTCCATCCTTCAGCAGGTCCCTCTCCTTGTTGAGTGCTTGCAATCTATCTTAACCAGATCACTTTTGCATCAAGTCCAGTGAACCAGCATTAGTAGTGCTTATCTCTGCCCATATACATCTAATGGCCACCAAACATTGAGAAGACTGTCTTTGATAATGGCTTCTACCCAGACATTATATTCATAAAACTGAGCAGTGTTTAATGTGAATATATGTCGGTGTAAGGGCAGAACCATTACTAAAAATTAACATCTCCCTGATGGAAAGAAATAGTCTGATGGAATTATGATTAGACTGAGGTCATTGGAGAAATTATTGTGTCCTGGGACAGTCAAGCAAGGATGGCTAGCGCCGAGTTCATTAGAACCCATGTGTGGGAGATTGTTTTTACGCTAACCAGGGCCCACTGTCATCAGCAACAGTCTTGAAAGGATTTGTACAATTAGGAACTGGTGCCAACACACAAGATAATGCACACGGACAGTAGGCCAGTGAAATTCTCTGTGAGAGAAAGGTGCACATGGGGGAAGGGACTGTATGGATATTTTTCTGAACTTAACCATCCAAAGTTTGTCAGCCATAAAAGAATTCCTCTTCCTGTCTCCCCCCCACTATCATTTCTAACATGCTTTTCACAAGAATTAGAAAACTTCGACTAGGCCTGTACAAGTAAGTGCCGAAGGCTGTGCTCAATACATGAGTATAGTTATACATGTAGGACATGTACATGTACAACACAGTTTGAAATCTGGGCACCGGAATTTCAACTCTAGTTATCGTAATCTAAATTGATCTACACGTGTTTGAAGGTGAGGGCACTTTGTAATGGCTGTGCGTGCTTGTACAGAATCTCGCAATCCGATACCAAAACTTGGCATGCAGTAAAGGACCCTCACACACCTGTTCCTCAGGCTTGCTTTATGCTCACACAGTGCACCGTATGTACAGCACTGTATGATGTGTACACTGTGTAGGGCATTGTGTAGTGCACTTGTAGGCCTACACCATGTTTTGGGGACCACGTTCCTGTTGTTTGAGCATGGCTGACAGGGTTATGGGACATTTGATGTCCCCATAACGTTTTGTGTGTCCACTTAAGGGGTAGGGTATGATGAAAGGAAAATGTAGAGGAGGGCATTTTAGGGAAATATTGAAAACTTTGGGTTGAAAGAATTCCTAGAGTTTGAGTTGAAAGAGATTTTCCTTAAGCGCACAAACCCAGTGGAATCTCCCCTTAGCGCCATGAATGAAAAGAATAGGTTAACTATGTATGGTGCACGTACATGTACAACAATGCGGGCAAGCTTGCAGTATACCAGCGGATGGGCTCATGATGCAATTTTGTTGGACGTGCAAAGAATCTGACATTCCGAGCTAACAGCACTGTAACAGAAGTCATTTTATATGTTTTTTTTTATCCTGGGGCTTAAACTAGTGAATGTTATATCCGGAAAAGCAGTATAAGGGGGAGCTTTATAACCAAAGAAAAGTGTGCTCAATGATTGGCCTTTAGCCAGGGAAGTGGAAAAAGAACTTTATATCAGGAAGAGCATTAGACTATCAAGGAGCATTGTAACGGGAGTTTACTGTACTTATTTCAGTGATCAGGAAATTACAACAGTGGTTCACTTGACTTGCTTCTCTGGCTTCCCCTCGAAATACATGCATACAAACATGTACTTACATCCCCTAATCCCATTTCATGAGAAGTCTTCACCCTGGCCTATACTAATGGGTGTTCCAAACAGCCTCTTGGATAAGAAAACAGTCTCATTACTTGGGAGAGCTCACTACTCTGACAAGCCAGGACTAGAGCTATAGGCATAATCAGATTCCTTTACTGTGATTGGTTTAACAGTAGCCACTTTGACTTGAATGATGACTTTTTATCTCGTTGACCATTCTGAGGCTCAAGAGCAAGGTAAACACAGATCTGACCACTCACGTTGCTCAGGCAGACATTCAAGCCCAGGCACACAGACATTCCTGTTTATAGTGTGTCATGCAGTTCTATGAAGTGGGAACCAGGCCTAAAGAGACTGCATTTTTATGGCATTTCCCCGATTACATGTAGATGCCAGGGTGTGTATTGTGTTATTGATAACATCATAGTTTGATGTGTTAGTGGTGGGCACTTGTATTTTGCAGAGATGGATCTTTGAAAATGGCCCACTTCATAGAAACCACTTCATAATATGAGGCTGCATGGGGATTGATCACACAAAAGTGAAATATGCTCGCTCACTCAAACCAGATAGTAAGCACACGTGTAGACATTTCAGGAATCCAAAATAAACGAGGTTGCCTCCAGCCTGTTCACTGTAATTGCAAACACATGAGTTGATCTATGTTTAGATTATTTACAGAATTGATCAGCAGTTCCTTCACGTTTTTAATTTCAAAGTGTGCTGTCAAGTTCTTTTAATAAAGCTTGATTGATAGACAAGGAAAATAAATTAAACTGGTTTGTCTTTCTTTTTTGGGGGGAGGGTAACTAAATCATCATTGTATGCGCCCAAAAACTTCACATTCCACCATCCCTGCCCCTTTCAAATGTGTGGACTTGAAGAGGTTTGGCAAGTGAATCTAGAAAACATCACCATTATGAAAGAAAAGCTAAATTTTGTATCTTATATCAGATCATGCAAGATGAGTCAACCCTCTGGTCAATCAGTCAATCCAAAAGAATGACAAAGGAATTATGCTCTCTTGAGGCAATTTTCTTTGGAAAATACCCATTAGGTTTTGTCCCATGTTACACATGAATATTCATTATTGTTTGTGGAGGTCCACTGGGGCAGATCCAGGATTTTCCCAAAGGGAGGGGTGTGAATAAGAGCAACAATGGTACAGTGCCCATGAGTGAGTAGCACAAAGCCCTTACAACACGTGGTCCGGGGCATTTTTGGATTCTATGTACTCTGTGGTGCAATTTCAGGCAGTATGACCCCCCTTCATTTCTTCTCCCCCCCTTTTTTTCTTCTTTTGTATTTATATTTTTTTGGTGAAAAAGGGAGGTGGGGTACCTCTGTTTCACATGCGTTTCACGCACACATGCACTGCTTGCAAGATTGGGTAGTTACCTGCCTGAAGCTTACAGGGACAGTTTTTATCTGTTAACTATAGGATAGAAAGTCGGGACATGAGTTTTAGGGACAAAATTTATCCCCATAATTTTTTATCAATTATTTGAGCAGTGTTAAGTGTATAGGATAAGGTTACTACATGTATATTGTGAAATCAGGAACATGTTACGTTCAAAGTATCATCAAAGAAAGAGGAAACATGCAAAGGAAATGTTACATAATTTATTCCTTTTGGAAAAAGCACAGAAAGCCTGGAGTGGCTATATGTTTTCAGCAAGACCTTGTTTAGTAACTGAGCTGAACCAATGCACCACAGTAAGTAAAACATGGTACCCAGGTAGTAGTGCTTGTACAAAACCTGAACTTCAAATTTCAAAGGGAAAAAGAAAAAGCAAATTTGAAATATGCAGTCAACTTTCCAGTTCTGTCCCACCCACAGTATGTGCAACAACCTTTTAACTGCATATACAGTACATGCACAAAAAGTAAAACATCTGCCATATAGCATGTTTTTTATAATGTCCCAACAAAAACTGTTTAAAAGCTAGTGATTTTTTCTCAAGAGTGGTTGAAAGAGTTCCATAATTTGAAACAGTTTTCTGATGAGTCAGGTATGTTGGTAATCAGCTCCAAGGCATAGCCCTTAAAATGCATATGCAATATTTGAGGGACATGTACACCCACACAGGCTTTTATCAGCCAGTACTTTCACATGTGATGTAATCTCTGTTAAAGCCCTTGAGAAGTTGTTCAAGTGTTGTCCACATTTCATGCCTCAGCACACCAGATAGCTCTGATCCCCTAAATTTCTAATGCGTGTTGTGATGAGAAACCAATTGCGTCCTCGCAGCATCCTTTTGACAACTGTCTAAGTTAATCCTTAGTCATTATGTACTGTTGCTCAGATTTCTGAGCACTGTCTTTGAATATTTGATGCTGTTTGTGACTATGCAAGTTGAGTCTAAAGATAAACCAGTGTGGTGGGGCTATGCCTTATGTGTGCAATGTACACGTGCTACGGTACATCAGCCATATGTGTGTATGCTGTATGTTCTGATCACGTGTTGTGCAAGATCTATACCGGTAGTGATTCACAGCAGCTTGAGTTGAATGATAACAAGTGATGAGTCCACCAGGGAGTCCACCAGGTCGTGCGTATCCGGGTAGCCACAGAGGATGCTGTCACTCTGAAGGGGAAACCTTTTCATTTTAAGTGTGAAGTTTCAGTTCTTATCCCATTCAACAGGTTCAATTCAGACAGAACGTGTGGTAAGTATGAAGTACATGTATGGTAGCATGCGTGCTGATGTATGGTGTGTGCACACTTGTATGGCATTAGTTCCAGGTTTCATGTTGCTGAGAAATCAGGAGGAACAAGAACATGTATTGATTTGCTCTGAGTGTATAAAAACCTCAACTCATTGCACAGACTTCACGAGATATTGAAAGCCATAGTACACCCTCCCCTCCCAACATATCGCTCTCCCTCTTTTGTCAGTGAGAAATGTCATTTTACTAAGGTTGTGAGTATACTAAAGGTACTGCTGTTACAGTTATAAATAGACTTCTTTTTAGAAAAGCGAACGATTGAAACCTTTTATCAAATGGCTGTGCAAATTATGCCCCTGTTGCCATGGTGTAGTGCTGGTTACCATCACAATGTCGTGTACATAAATGACTCATCTACATGTTAAAACAAATGTCTTGCTTTTTTCCAGTTTGTATATATTTGAATTTAAGGATGTTGTTAAACAATTTTCTTGGAGTGGTGGAATGTTTTTGAAAGTAGGGGACACATGTACCGCTATACGTTCACAAGGGGAATACAGTTGATTTTCATTTTAAAAAATGGGCATGGAAACAACTTCCTCTTTTGCCTGCAAGAGGTTACTTCTTCTGTTCTTTTTTTGTAATTCATCTGTATTTTGCACAGTGAGCTTGCACACGTGCAAACTTTTCAAAGAAAGTTATGTTTTAAATTGGGAAATGTGACTAGAATTCTTTTATGAAGTGGTTGATCAACAGATGTGTTAGTGAATGTGTAAAGGTGGCTAGATAATTATCCCACTTTATTCGGTAATTTCCATTTCCCCATCAATTTTAGCCTTCAACTTTTCAAGTTAGACATCTTATTTTTCACTCTTCGTATTTCATAACTGAACTCTGGCTTAATAACGAAGGCCCCACTTTCCTCGGAGTGTGCTTGGGAAACACTCACGCTTACTTTCAACAGAACTGGAACAGTTAAAACCCTTGTTTCAACTTGAAGTAAAGTCTGTTCAGAATAACACTGGCATGAACTGATCTGAAATATGAATGAAAGCAGAACTAATGTTAATCTGATGGACTTGGACATCATTTTTCATTGCTCCCTCATTTTTTGGCTGTTGAAAGGCCCATGCAATATAAATTTGTAATGCAGTCCATCTGTAATGCCATTAACCATACGGGCGTTTTCAATGTTTGTTGTGCCATTTTGCGGGCATTTTTTGCCGGGATGTTCATGCTAAAGTGAGCTCAAATTACAGTGTCATTCCAGGAAGAAGCCTGTTTTTCCACCCTTGTCAATGCCAAAATTTGTCATAAATTCAGATAGGCCTACCGGTAGCCGGCTTTAGATTGTTTTGTTGTTGACTTGTGTTATTTCAGTAAATGGCCTGCCAGTAAGTCATGTTTTTTCAGAACTGTTCGCAAGTTGAACAGAAACCCCCCAAAATTGACAGTTCTTCCTGAAATGACAGATCACAGTGAAATAGAAAATGTAAAAAGTGCACTTTCCAGTAAGATGAGCAGAAAAGAATATAGTTTTCATACATGAAATATGAGTAGACAGTTCCCCAAAATACATTTTCCAAGTAAGGTTCGTGTCATCCATCCACTCAGCATTTGTGACACACTGTAAGTCTGTATGTGTGTGCAGGCAATGTGGCCAAGCAGTCATACCAGTCACAGATTTATGTTCACTGTGTTTGCTTCTCAAATTTCTCTGAAAAATAACACCAGGCATTTCCGGCCCATGGAGACAAGGATAATGGGTCCTTGATCTGTGAACCAGGGATTCCAGGAGATTTACACAGGGGCAGCCGCTGGGCTCTGCTTTGAGTAGCATTCCTTTTGTCTTTGGCCAAATGTATTTTAGGGGCAAGTGGATTAAGGAGAGAGGTAGTGGAATATGGACAGATTTAAAGAAGCTGAATCCCCCCCAGCATAAATTAAAACTCAGTAGAGAGACTGGTAGGTGGGTGGGTAGACAAACAGCAACCATGGAGGAATAAAACTGTGGTGCAACTGATACAGAACACTTTGAAGCATATAAAGGTTCTATGAAAAGGTTGTAATCAAGTAAGATGCATGTATGTACAATGTATTTGTGCGTGTACATTACATATGAAGGTGCATGCACGTGACGTTTACAGAAATCTAACACAAAACTCTGTTGGTTTAATTGTTTATAGTTTCTTTTCGAGCGGTTGGTCTACAGGTACATTCTATTTGACCAGACTTGTCCCATTACGAACTGACACACTTGATAGTGGTTCTTGATGGCTCACAGCTGGCACAACAGTGGTATATACATTCCAATGTTTGTTTCCACAAGTGAATGCCAGAGTTGTGCTGTGTGCATGCACACACTAGCATTTGTCTTGTCTTTACTTCTGGGTTTGTTCAATTTTTTTGTACCCCATGTATATGAATGAAATCAATGCTGGTCAAGCTGTCCAAAATCAGTCTTCTCTGAATGATATTTTCTGCTGCTGGCTTACATCTCAGTTTGTGAAAACCAAATCCATTTTACTAAGCATCATCGATTGCGGAAAGGAGAGGGGGCTGTCCCTGCCCTCCCCCACCTTATGGCAAGTCCTTTAATGGTTGGTGCTTGATAGTCTCACAAATCCCCCCCCCCACTTTGAAAATTTTTCTGCTGCTATTGCTGAGCATAAATGCATACCTCTTTACATTACACTCCCACGTCAGGCAGGGAAACCAAAATGATTTGTTGTTTCTCACAAAGTGTCTTTGCTTGTACCATGGAGGAATAAACCACATGCTTGTACCAGTACTTCCATTTCAGTTTATGAAAACCACAGTGATAAATTTGAGGTTTTTTATGTCTGAGGTTTTCAGTGCCTTTGTGTAAGCATTTACCCAAGGGTAGAATTTCCTGTCGTTCCTGTTTCCTCACCCTGTGGTGATCCAATTTTTTAAAAATAAATGGAAAAAAATTGTAGCCCCCCAAAAAGCGTGGCTAAACTTTAACATGGCAGTGCACTTTCAATATTGGTGCAGTACAGTAGTTGTTGCATCAGTGTTGGAGGGAGTCAGGTTTTTTGAAAATGATTTTGGCAGTTCTGTTTCAGTTCACTGTTTTGTTTTTGTTTGTTACTTTCTTGTATTTTAATTTCTTTTTGCTTCAAAATGGTCAGAGATGTGGACTTATAGCTGCATGTATTGGAGTGTCAGTGAACAGACCTGTCCTCACACTTTGCACCGGAAGTATTCTCGGCCCGGTTCCCGCATAATGTACACATGTATGTGCAACATATAAACTTTGGAAATGTACATGTACCAAACATGTACTTTCACTGCTCCGCCCGATGGCATGACAGGGGGAGGGCAATTCCTCCCCAGTGGATGCCCCTGTCCCCTCCCCATTTGAAATCTATGAATAATCTCTATTGAAATGTAGCTTAGGCTTACTTTCTCATGGTGCCCCCTTGAAAAAATATGTACAGCCCTGGGTGCCCCCACCCCCACCTCGGACATTTAGCACTAGTTACACCACTGGTTCTGCCCCTCTCCCTATGCTTTTGTTTTCCTGACTATGTGATAGTAATGGTCTAAGGAAGACAGATGGCTGCAGCTCAGAGTGTCAAGCTGCATCCTTGGGGGGACTTGATGGACTGGTGAATGCATACATTTGGGAACAGAAAGTGTCAGTTTCATTGGAGGCATGCACTATTTGTAGTGGATTAGGATAGCAGTTGGATCTAGGTGAAGCGGGGATTAAAGGCTCAACTCTGGAAAAGTGAGCGCCGTGACAGTGGCTTTTAGGCACAGATGCACTTTCTCAAGTCACAACTAGAGTAAAAAAAACCAGTGTACATACATGTATGCAATACATGTACTGAAGGCCGGTTCAGACATCCTACAAATAGGAAAGCATAGCAAATTTGACTTCACAAAATGTTTACAGAAAAATTCACTAGAGATGAAATACCGGTATACATGTGTTCAACTTTTTGCGAATTTGCAGTTCTGTTTAAAATTGACACCAACAAATCTGTTCACGTTTACTTTCATGCCAAATATGAACTGATCCTAAAGCTGGAATTTTTATGTGCATCTGCTGTAACCCAATTTTAGACTTGCTAGGGCCATTTTTTTGGGGGGGGGCCGGGGGAAGAGGCAAAACATTCATCAGTTCTGTAGTAGAATGACCAACAATAAACAGTGATAGAGCAGTCAATTCTTGGACAGTTCTGAAGGAATTGGCAATTTCCATCCATTAATACTTTTTATGTTCTTTCCATTTTCCTTGATGTTTTCTTTTCTTTCTCCTGTACGTACCGCCGGTACTTCCAGGAGTGACAAGTGCTCCCTCATATATTCCCTCACGACACCCATGAACATAGAGCACCACGTAAAACTTGTTTCTTGTATGCCCAGAATTTTAGGCAGAAGTGTCAGAGCTTACTGAAATCCATGTTACAAAGGCATTGTATCAATATGACTGTATATGTCACCATTCACCTTGCAGAGTACAATGTTTGTGACCACATTTGTGCATGTTTTGTGTGCATGTACATGTACATGTACTGTACATATACATGTAAATTCTACATGTTGCTATATTTAGAGGGTGTGGTAGCAACGATAAAAATTTCTAGAAAGTATATAGTATGAGTAGAAATGAATGCTCTTACATCTTTTCAAAAGAGTAGGGATATTCCTGCAAAAAGAGTTGAGAAGAAAACATCCGTCAGTGTCATTAGAGCCAGAAATTTGAAGAATTCTGCCTACCTTCCTGGCGGAGTAGTGGGTGAGGGGGTTGGCCTGGTGTTTTTGACTTTGACACGAAGCCCATAATTTATTTCCTTTTTTCCCAGTATTCACTAGCCACATACATGTGCACGTACACCCATTTATACTGTTCACTATATAATGTTACACAATGTTGTAACAACTCATACTGGAATGTAGTAATTAGTAATTGGAGATTTACAGTGGACAGCATAAACATACATGTGTACATGTGTAAGTGAATAATACATGAAGCAATTTACTAGATTGTGTGATGCATTCTAGCTAGGGTAGATCTAGAGCAAAATGTTGAGGGAGGGGCTGAAGTAATTGGAGGAGTTCTTAATTTGTTTCTTTATGTATTGGTAACTTTATAGGCTTTCTGAGGGATGGTAATAACTTTTTTTTATAAGGTGAAGGCTGAATATGGGAAATGAAATAGGCCATATAATTGTCTTCTTGTCTTTAAATCTCTGCACTTCATTTCCCATTTTGGAGGTGGTGGCCATGGCCGCCTTCTGGAAAAACTCTATACTGCTGTCAGTGACTGAGACAGGATTTTTCAAAGCGGGATAACTGATATCTGAGGGCCAGTACTGTAGGCCTAGATGTACATGTACAGTACATCACATTCATACGTGTGTTATAACACCAAAGGCCTTATGCTGTGAACTAATTGTATTTTGAATTTTGGTTTAGTGTGTGGTATTCCTTTTTTGAAGGGAAAATTCAGGATTTTTTCCTGAGATATTTATTCATAGTACCCCTGAACACTTGATGTCCCTTTGAATTAGTGGTACAAGTTTTACCCGATCAGGTTCTTCAAAATCAGAAATCCCAGTTTGAACTGAAAAGGTTTCTATTCTGATATTAGGACATAACATGAATATTCTGGTCATTGTTTGAAAATGTTTATGGAAAATCAAAAGTTGAGAACACTAATTCAATTACCAGTAGATGGACCAGTAACTTAGTCCAACGGAACTTGACATGCATGAAGCATGTAGAACACAATTATCAGTAGTTTGTAAAATAACAAGTCCTACAGTGCATTGCAATCTGGTTGTAGAAAGCATTAGACCCGGTTCAGTGATCCAAGGCATTTGAAAGCGTGACCAGAGGCTTTGAAAGGGCCATCAATTGAGGAACTGTTCTACAAAGAGGCTTTAAAATGAAGGGGACGCAGTGAAGGAACCTTACAAGTTCCCTTTGAAGACAGTGGGTGGATCATTGGTCCCCTTCGTAACCTCTCTGGAGAGTCAGCAAACAAAATAAGCATGCATTCTGCTTGTACATGCACCTGTACGTGTATTTTTTAAATGTACGGTAGTGCTCCAAGCACCCACCCCTATACAGTAACAGGAATGGTGCAGGGATGTGGTTCCTGATGCCAGGATGTGGAACTAAAACATCTGGATGTTAGACATTTATAATCATTAACATTTACCATTTACCAGAAATTACGTGCAAGATTGTCATAATCACAGGACATTTTGGAGAGATCTCTTGCCTTTTTGACAGCTGTTAAAAAGCCATGTAAAATTACAGTGTGTTATTATTGCCTTGGTTATAACCCTGTGGATTTTTCTTCTCCAAATCTCTACCCTGTTGAAAGGAAAACCTCCTTGTTTTTCATTTTTTTTTGTCCTTAGTTCCAGCAGAAGTGTACAGTAAAAACAGCTTGTGTCTGGAAGTCTGCGATTAAAAAAGATTGCATTTTACACATGTGTTTGTACCATCTAAGTTGCTTCTGAAAGTAATTCAATTATGCATGAGTGCTGTTCCAGATGTTTTTCATGGATTATATTGCACTAGAAAATCCTACTGTTAAGTTTTTAATAAAGATTTGGTTCCTTAAAATGTAGGATGATAACTTCCTGAGAGACTTTGTTAGACATTTGGTAGGTATTCTCGAGTGGGACACAAACCTGCAGTCTTACGCTTTGCCAGTGGGAACTTTTCAACCACCGAAACCTCCCAACTGCCAAACTAAATTTCCAGCATTGGCTGTAGACACATGTCCAATGTACACCTACGTGTATTAACTCCTACAAAAGGGGAATCTTGGTGTAGAGTGTGTCTGCCCTAAGGAGAGAGTCACTATTTGTGTACCAGGTTATGAAATTTTCAAAAATGTCATCTATCATCCGTGATGTCATGTGTCACCGCTTTTGTTTTCAATACTAGTGGCTCTTGAGTGAGCCGGAGGAGATCTAATGTATTTTTGATCTAATGGATTTTTTCATGGACCAGTGTGTGTCTCTGAGAATTAGTGAGATGACATTTAACTGCAGCACTCATTATGGTGAAGCCACATGATCCCCGATCACACTGTGACATTGTGGAACCAGCAAGCCAGCGACCAGACCGTAGAGTCACGTTTTATTCATTTCCCATTAAAATTAATGGGAAAAACAGTCTGTTTCTAAAGCAACAGTATTTGACATCCCTTAATCAGTATCATTTTTTATTGATTACTATTTTCCACGTTACCTGCACAGAGCTATGGTACATAAATCACCTTGATTTCTTGAATTGTTTTCAGAAGCTCCCAGACCCATGAAGTTGCTTACTGTAGGCAAAGAATCTCTGCATACTACAGTGAAAATTATGCAATATAAGCATATTTTGTATGTTGGATATTAATTCTTACACCGTCCACTGACATTGCTCCCAGGAAAAAAGAAATCATGTTCCAAAAAAGAAAGAAGTATTGCTTCAGCAGAATTATGAAATTGAGATATTTGGCCACAACTTTACATTGGTAAATAAAGTTTTTTGTTTCTTTTTCAGAGTTCTGTGTTGAGTTGCCCTGCCATTTACTTTGCTCCAATTGTCTTCAATTCAAGGAGAGAGCTTACACTCAAGGAGAAACATCTGATAGACTATGAGCCAAGCAGACACTGAGACTGTCTTCATCATGGCAGTAACGGAGAGTGCTGCAACCGATGCAACAGTTATTCCTAACATCTCAGATTCTCTGACATGGGACTCTGCCAGTACCAACAATTTGACCACGCCAGCCCCCGGGCTGCAGCCACCGTATTGGGATTTGCCAGTCGTCATCACCTTGGCGTCGGTGCTGTCCATCGTCATGGTGATAAGCATCATTGGGAACTCACTCATCATCCTGACCATCATCTTCTTCAAGGGAATGCGGAGCAAGACCAATATGTTCATCACCAACCTGGCCTGTGCCGACCTGGGCGTCTCAGTCCTCTGCATGCCGTTCTCGCTGGCCACAGTCATCCAAGGCGACTGGACGTTTGGCCCGGTGCTGTGCAATGCCAATGCCTTCTTTGAGGCACTGTTTCTGGTGGCCTCTACCCATGGGCTCATGGCCATTGCCCTGCACAAGTTTTCCTCCCTGGTGCTGCCACTGAAACGCATCATCAACCTCCGCCGGGCGATTGCCATGGTTACCTTCGCCTGGTTCATCGGCCTCACCTGTGCCATTGGGCCCCTGGTCGGGCTCACCAAGAACGTCTACAAGCCTGGCACCTCACAGTGCGGGCCCAAATACCCGGAGAAACTTTCTGAGAAAATCATCGGGCTCTATGTACCCCTCGTGGGCATCATCATTCCGTTGACGTGCCTGATTCTCGTCTACGGCGTCATTTTCAACACGATTCGCAAATACAGTCGGCGGCTTCGCAGCCACACCAGCATGACGGAGGACAAGATTTTCCACCAGCAGAAGCGCATCACCATCACCCTCTTCATTGTCTTTGTGGCCTTCTTCATTTGCTGGACTCCCTACTTTGTATACTCAACCTTGGGATTTTCCCTCGGCTTCCAGAAAGTTCCCACAATCTTGAATGTGGCTGCATACTGGAGTGGTTACACCAACTCAGCACTCAACCCAATTATTTATGCATGGAGGGCCAAGTCGTACCGAAAAGCCTTCAGGAAGATCTTCTGCTGTAATGTTAAAGGCAGTCTTTTGTCTGGTAAGTTTCAAAACAACATTTTGTGAAAGTCGTTGGTAGCTAAATAGTAAAGCTAAACGATATCAGTATTAATTCAAATATTCATTGATGAAGTGTGTTTTTTGTTGCAGTACAGTTCTGTGCAAAGGTCATCCTGGATTTCAAATTTCATTTGTGTTTACAGAAATTAGGGCACTGTTGTTTTGGTGATGATGTTGGAAAACAATCAACATCTACAGATTACTTTTTATTTACCAGCTTCAGTGAGCTTTTTCCCCACATTATACATTATGTTGCAAAGATGTCAGTCTGTTACCACAGCAACACATATAACTTTACCAAATCCTTACAAAATCAAAATTTTTAAATGAAATCTCTATGGTAGAGAGACACTTGCAACAAAGAAACAACATTATTTTTAGGCCTTATATTTAACTTACCACCACGTGAAAGAATTGGATATCATTGTGAGAACCCCTACCAATACATCAATCAGTGTAACTTAAAAATTACCCTTTATTTAGACTATTTCCAGGGCTGCAAATTTAGAAAGGATTTTGGGGGACACATTCCCTTCTTGGTTACAATTTTTGATAATAATGGCTGGTGTTTGAAAATGTGTTTATATTTGTTGGAGAGGTGGAACATACCATGTACATTTTATTGTGCATATTCCTGTACATGTGTGCTACCTCTCTCCCACTTCTATTGCATGTAGTTTCATGTGTGTCTTTGTGTTCATCCCACTTCCCTATGCATGTGGAGTATTTGAGAATTTTGGCTGGAGAAATTTTTAGTGCATGCCCTCGGCACCTATAAAAGGAAGCCCCCTATTTTGGCAGAGGGGTTGTCAAGTAATTAAACATACTGTACGGTAAAAAGACCAGTTACCAATAACTTGATTCACTGGGGAAAAAAAGGAAAGAAAAGAAGCAGAGTGAGAATAAATTTGAAAACGAACAATTTGCATAATATTATCTCCATAATGCAGGGTTGGAATTGTATTGACAGGCTATTACATGCACATGTAGGTTGAAGGGGTTATAGTCGGTTAATAGATGCAAGTCTGACGACCCTGGTTCAATAGAAATTAGGGAGCCCAGTGCTGATCTGGTTGTTGTCTTGACCTAATTTCCAGACTGAGTGTCCTCTGAGGTTTTACTCCTGGGGCTGCCTGCATCAGCACGGCTTCAATTGAAAAACCATCAACTCCATGGCCATAGGCCTACAACTTGAATTGCCCTGTTTCTGAACAAAAGTTTCGTCCTTTTTTTCTGGCATTGGCAGGGACATGAGGGCATAAGAGAAACCAGTGATTCAACTTCTCATCTTAAGTTGTGAACAAATACAAAACGTTGAATTTACAAAATGTAAACAAGCTCAGCATTGTATTGCACTTTCTCAGTCAGTCCTCAAAATTCTAGGACATCCAAGACTTGTTCAGTTGGACAGTAACTTGAAAGAAATGTATTTATATCTGTATTTTGTTGTTGAGAATTTTAAATCTGACTGAATTATATTGTTTATTTCTTTATCTTTTCTACAGACACCGGGACAGCCAACAATGGGGGTAAGTTACATGTTTATCATTTTTTCAGTTAACTTACACTGTAGTTCGGTTTTCCGATAATTCAGGGAATCGCTATATGTTACCAGGTGGGTGAACTGCATGTGCTGATTGGAAAGGGCCTTGAAGATATATGTCGTTTTGTGCTTGAAGTTGAATTAGATGTATTTCAAGAAATCACATGTACGGTAGTTAAAGTTGTCAAACTGTGAACAGTGTGTTTTCCTGGAGTCAGTCATATTGAACTCCCTTGCCTGTCCAGTAACATTGCAAAGTTCTGCCATCTAGCAAGTTTCGTACAAAGATGTGTATCAACAGTTGATTTAAGCATTGCTTCATTTTCATGTGTACATTGTACATTGGGGTGTTTTCACCCGGGAAACTCCACAGGAGTAACCAAAATACTGACTTGATGTGACTTGGCACTTTTTAACAGAAGTTTCAATTTAATTTTAGGTTGGGCAAAGTTTTTTGGTTTGTTCTGTTTCCATATGGTAAGGTCTTAAATATTGCTAGAGCATCATTTTTAGCCCATTCAGATCTTAAAATTGAAAGTTTGGAATTTCAGTACACCCTACATGTACATACAATGTAGGCATACAATGAAAATGTAGTACTATACTGTTAACAGTGGAAGGGGCTAAGTTTTGATGGCGTTTCAATCAAATTGAGGATTTTCCTCCTCTTCTGTAGTCTCTTTTTAAATTTTTTTTTGGCATATTGTTCTTTTTATTTTCTTTTTTTTATGTTTTCAGTTTTGTCATGGTGCCAATGTTGTCATTTGTTATGCATGTAAATGTACCGCTGTGTGCTGCAGTGCAATGGTTGTTTTGAGGCAGAGGGGTAAATCTGCGGTTTAAAACAGGCGTTGCAAATTGCCATCTCTCTGCCATAATGGGTGTTGTGCCCAGCTGGCCTACAGAAACATTTGTGGCCAAAGTACATTAATCTGCATGAACATTAATCTGCAGTATAAGGAAATGAAAACGGAATTCTCATTACTCTGTCTCATTACTCTAGGATATTTAATCCCAGCTCTGTCTGCTCATATATTATGCCACCTGTTAGTGCTACATCGTTCCCTTTGGGGGACCTGCAAAAAAGTTTGTCTTACTGCCAGTTGTTTTGCTTCCATCAAATTCCACTCCCTCAGTCCGTCAATTGTATTCATCCAGTGGTATATGGGGAGAAACTTGCTGGGAGATGCATACATTTCGGCCAGTTTTACTTCAGTTTTTTTAGTTTTTGTCCATTCCGTATTTCAGATGTTGGGTACCACTTTTAGCCCTCTCATTTCTTCAGTTATGACTTAAGGTACACTTTAAAGTAAGACACATTTTTTGGTAATCAGTCAGGACTCGGGAAGGAAATGATAAATGATAAACCCTGGACCTGACGAGGGTTTGTTTAAGGGATCAGTTTCCATTTGATTTTCAGGGAATTTTGCAAGCCTCGGTAGAGTAAAACCAAAACTTCAAGGACCATCATGACCCCAACCATGAGTCTCAAAAATCCTTATTTTGATCAGAGCAGCTACCACTGCGTGTTCATGTACCTTCA
The DNA here is from genome assembly GCF_001949145.1 of Acanthaster planci. The sequence goes on from NW_019091434.1 coordinate 1,081,991, forward strand.
TGCTGGTTTCCGTTGTTTTACTTTGTGACTTTTTTTGGTTTACACAATATTTTCTTTAAAAAAAACCAAACAAACAAAGACAGCTCCAGCGTTGCCCTGAGGCTTAGCAGGTAAGTGTGTGGATTTTTTTGTATATGTACATGTAGTTGCTCGCTCATGTCAGCTTCTCTTTGTTTGTCGTCTTTTCTCCCCTGAACGCTGCAGATGTACAATACATAAATGTTCACTGTATTGCATCTTTGACAATAGATACATGTACATGTAGGTAGTGCTTGATTGAAAAGTAAAGTGCAGCCTGGGTATGGGCATCTTGACTCTTATCCCATAGGCATTAGAATATAGGCCTGTGTACTGAAGATATCACTTGGTTTGCATGTGTAGGTTTTCCTGTAGAGCCAGGCAGCCCAAATTTCACTGAGCACTGTAGGAAAGATGCAACCACATGTAAACAAAGTGTTGTGTCTCAGTCTAAAGGCCTGTTACCAGTGAACACTAAACATACGTAAATTCCATCGCTGTGTACTTGTATTTGCTCAAAGTTACATGTGCAGTTTAATATGTGTACATGTAGGTGGAAGAATCTTGCCTTCCATTATTTAACATGAACATGGCTCCCATCATGAAAGTAGCAATAACACAGCATCCAAAAAAGTTTATGAAATCCCACGCTTCCCCATGTTTGGAGCTGAACTTTACAGGTGTCTGAAGGTGTCTTCCACCTGCAAAGGAACACCCCATGTTTGCATGATAATTGCACAACTTGAGGAAAGGCAGCTTGCATGCGATTCTCACTGTACATGTTCGTTGCTGCCAATCTTTGGTTGGTGCAAGGCATGCCACATATTGACAGTAAAAAATCCTTCATGTACATGTAAACAGATGTATTTGGCAAGAGTGAAGCAACTTTAGGCAGTGCCAGTGTGCTGCTGCAAGTTTGATGCCGAAATAAATTCCTTGGAGTTTCGCATACTGAAGTGGACCGGCCAGCTCACTTCACTTTGTGATGGTAACGCCATTACCAGAATGTGTTGATTGAGCAGGCAGCAACCAAAGATTGATCACTCTCCTCCCGCCTCCTGCCTCTTTCCTTGCTTCTCCCCTTCATCTGCAATGCCATACCACGGTCATGCTTTGATGTCATTGTTTCCTGTCAAGACTGGCTTGCTTTTTACATGTACCTCAATGCACGAGACAAAAACTGTGTTCCTTACAATGTCGATGAATCAGAGTGATTCTTCCTTGGTGCTTGTTAGGGGGTGCAGGATTATTTAGACTGGCGCAATCAAATTTCGCCACCATTCATCAACAGGGACATACATGTATGTCTCATCACCAAGAGAAGACAGAGGTGCGTGCACCTATGGTATTAAGTGTGCTTTGTTTCCATAGCCACTAAGCAAACGCCTAGAGCAGCCCATAGCCAGCACTCACAGACACACTGCTGACAATATGGACCAGCTGAGCTCATGTTGTTGTTCATGCTCATTTGTCTGCGTGAAAGTTTATTACCGTAACTGGATCTGACGCCATATTTTTTCTTCTGTAATGATGAATAATCCACAAGTACAGTACCTGACAGTTTTATTGCTATTGCTTTAATCGTTTGCTTAAATGAGTCTGATGAGTGTTTTCATTGGCCAACATATTTTTCCTGTTGATGTCGGTAGTACATGTATGTGGGTATTTCTGTCTCTAATGACTCCAGGCTTTGTTTCCCTTTCAAGGAAAAAAGCGTCATCGCTGGAATGAGTCTCTGGGATGTATTTATTAAACTTTTTTGATGACAAAACGTAACTTTCACTATAGATGGTGATTTACATTTTCTAGTGAAAGTATATCCACTGAAGATACATGCATTATAGATATATCAATAAAATTGTCTTTCAGAGAAAAGATAACTTTGGGGAAGAAGGCCTATATAGAAAATATTTATGGAGGATGTAATTTGGTGGTGTTTCTTTCAGCACTTCATTTCATTAACGTGGCTCCAAATTGGCAAATATCCCCAAATGAAGTTGAAATCGTAGTCTCATGTTCGTGTACTTATATGTCTGTGTCCTGATGAAAGCTTGTAAAAAATCAAGCACCAGTTTGGAGCAGTGCTTACCATCACTAACAAAAGTCCATGGAGATGCATGCATGTATTACCCCATCACTAGATCCCTCTCCTCAGTGTATAGCAACCACTTCCCTGTGATGTCTTTTTTTCTGCATTTTATTCATTCATTTTTTTTGGGGGGGGGGCCCAGGCCCCAGATGTTGCATTTGATATTAACCAAGGTGGCTCGATACTCCCTTTTGTATTTAATTTATTGCAAGGCCACAGTAGTGAGATAGCAGTGAGTGGTGCCACATTGGCACAGCTAAATTGTTATCATTAATGTGTTTTGCATCAAAATTCCTTTGCCCTAAATGAAGTATGTACCATTGTTGATTGCACATTCCAGTGATGAGATTTGCATGGGAATTTAGGCCCTTCTGGCTAATTGCGTTCTTCTCTGCTCGGTTTGCTGGCATTCTGACTTAAATTTGTTAGTTATTAGATTGTGTGTAGATGCTATTGAGGAAAGTGAGGGGATTGGACTATTTTTTTAAGCATTTAAGTCCACAGTTTTGATTTGAAATCGTAGAATAGTTGCCAAAGAAAATTATGCATCTTTTATTTGAAAATTTGTTGAAATCATTCCTTGAAATTGGAGCTTCTGCCTTTAAGTTGTTGCAGACCCAGCTAATTACTGATGGCATTGCAAGGCCAGCCTCTTCTGAAAGGGTGACTGTACATGTATGTGGCATATGCTGTCTGTTCTTTACTTATATAGGTACATGTAGTTGTGCATGTCAATTCCCTTTGCATGCATTTCAAGGTGTAAAATATTTTGAAATGGGCACAAATTTTTCCACAAACTGAAAGTAGATACGTAGACAACATCTGAAGTGGCCAGGTGTTGCCGGGGCACACCAACACTGTGGCAAGAAGAGGAATGAACAGTGGTATTCAACGGCATCACTGCTTTTTTTATTACCGTGTTATTAGGGGTAGGACAGGGAGAAAGTTGTCCCCCCCTGCATGGATATGTTGCTTGTTTTAGGTCATTCAGCACAAATGATCAAAATTAATTTATATCTACATTGTTCCATGTACACAGGAATAAGAGCTTTAGTGTTTTATCCATTTCTGGGAGAAAACACCATTTGGGCACACACTTTATGCATGTGTAGAATGGATGGAGTCACTGGCGGCAAAATTGGGGGGGAGGCCAGGGAGGAGCCAGTGGCCCCCACTTTTCACGGGGGATCCCCCTCCCGCATTTTGCAGGTCGTATAATGGGGCAAGGCATATTAAATGGATCGGCCTATTTATGGCTGATGCATATGCCTGATGGTTTCATAACTCCCCCACCCCACTTTGAAAATCGTACCGCTGCTGTTGCCTTGAGCATACATGTAGCATCAAGTTTCTACTGCAAATACAGTTCTCGATCACACCTGCACCATATGCATGTGCATGCCATGCACGGCATGCCATGAACCCTGTTGGAAAGCTTCCCACTACACTGTCTTTTCCATTGCAAGGGCAGTTCTAGTCAGAGTGGATTGGATGGAGGAAGTATTTGCTGAGCTGTACATCACTTTCTCAGAAAGCCGACAAGCAAAGATGTACCCTGAAACCTGTCATGTACTGCATAGTTCCAACACACCGTAGCAAACACACGTTTCTGCCAAGGCAGCCTTTGTCCACTTCTCAAAGATTATTTTAAATTAAGCAGCAGGCACAGAGACTTATACAGCAATCTGTATACGCCATTTACTGTAGGAATGTAAAAGTGAAAATTTCCATGGTCTGGCAAGTCTTGGCAATTAGCCGCTGTGTGGTACACATGTACCAGTGTATGCACAAGTTTTCAAATAGCTGTGAACCAATTAACCCCGTCAGTGAAATTTGGATGTAATTCTAAATCCAATGAGAGAGTTTTTATTAATCAGAAATTTACAAATTGTCATGTTGGCTTGAGTACATGTACATGTCAGTGTGTGTGTTTCTTGAGCTAAGGCCACGCCTTACACAGGTTTGCTCCACGTTTGTAATTGGATCTGGAGCATCAGCTACTGTGTTCTTCTGACAATTTTTTTTATTTATTTCTGAAATTTGCATTGCATAACATCATCAGATAATTTGTGGGTCATGTCAACAATAAAAGTACCGGGATGTCAATGCTCGAGAGAGAACTTGAGGAATTTTCTTCTGGCTGTGTAAACTCTCGTCTAAGGACTGTGTAAGGTAATCCCCATCCTTCTGGGAAGTCAAAACTGCTGCAGGGAGTGCTGGATGAATTTTGGTTTATGTTCGAGGGGGGAGATGTATTTGGACACGTGTTGAGGTGAGACTGATCTGAATGTTGACGGTGAGAAGGGGTAGGGATTAGGCAGCAGACAGCTTGCCAAATTAACTGTCCTAGCCGCCCAAGATTCTTCTTTCTTGCATTAATCGGATTCCTCTGCATCGTGTGCGTGAGTGTGCAACAGTGAGGGCTCTGCATTACCAAGGGATAGCCTCCCTTGAAGATCAGTCACCAGTTGGTGCCTGTGTGTTTGTGGAGCCTCACGCATGACTGACTTTCATTTAGTACTCATCATCTCTAAGCACCAGTGTGGGCCTAAATATCCATAGGCCCTACACCGCAGTGCTGGGACCTAGCACGCCACGTACGTTTGGCTAGAGTAGCCAGGAACACAAGCGCTACGGCTGGAGAAATCTATGCACGAGTGAGCTATGAAGCTTTTGCAAAATCAAGAATTAAGAGAGAGCACCTTTGCTTGTGTGTTTTGTAATTTATAGCACAGCCATATGGTTTGCCTTCCAACTTTTCTACATTCTTGTCCCAAGGCACAGTGACTTCTGTGTTGTTATGCTCCTATAGTTGGGACAGTGTACACGCTGGTGGAATAATTAGGGAGCCCACCCTATCAAAGTGGTCTGCAATTGTGATCTGTTGCTAGGTCTGTTTAATTCCTGAATCTGAATCTCCAAGCTCTTATCCACGCATGCGCATTTGACAATGTATGAATATTTATAGATGAATGAATACATACATACATACATCGCACGTGTCATTTGAATAATCAGCCTCTGAGTAGGAGTTTTAATTGTGGCCATTAACAATTATGTAAACAGTAGTTTGTCATTCGCATAAAATCTACGGATTATCAAATCAAATTTGCCTTGCATTTTGGGGAGGTTTGTTCTTTCTCATTTGAACTGTTTATATGCCTGCGGTAACCCAATTTTATTTTCCTTGACCCAGAGCTAGACCCAGTATATTGACTCCAGAGCTAGTCTGCAGAAAAAGCTCATGTTACCAGCAGGTGTGGGGCCAGCAGGGCGTCATGTCAGCACAGAGCAAAAAGGGAGAGAAAGGTTCACCATCCCCATGTGTTGAAGTCCATGGTAAATTTTGCCATTCTTCAACCCCTTTCATTCTCCAGCTGCTTGTCTTGATCCACCCATATCCCGCACCCTAGCTGCACCTCATTGAATCACCATCCCTCCTAGGCCTGCTCTGTGTTAAAAAATAATGCTGCACCCGAGCTCATAGTCTACTTCAACAGTTGTTTTTACAGGTAGACATTTAGGCATTGTTCCGCAAGGTCATTAAGTTTCAGTTTGGCAGAAATGCTTCCAAGTGAGGGAAAGATGATTTGTTTCCAGGATCACTGCATTCTTGGAATTAGTGCATGTGGGGTTTTGAGGGACTTTCCCAGATTGTGGGGTTGACATATGGTATGAATGTACTTTGTCTTCATGTAAGAGATTTCTGCAAGGCTATTTTTAGAAATTGTTGAATTTCTGAGCATTTGGAAAAGTGCATTGTGGGGATTGAGTCAGTAGTAAGGATAGGGAATGGCACATAATAAGTGACTTCTGCTTGGTCCTAGACATCTTTAAGGTCTGTAGTTGGGTGAAAAGCTGATTATCTACCCAAGGAGGCCCCTTATGTGGATGGAAACAGGATGGGGAAAGGGAGGATCACATTGAAAAAGAATTTTCTGCTTCAGTAATTTGCTCTAATAGTAAATCTCGAATCGCGACTGATTCTTGGAATCACTGAACATGAGTCTGTGAGCCAGGGACTCCTGGCAAGTGAGAAAAGGTTGCACTTTTGAATTAAAGGTCCAGCTTAATAACTGACAGACATTTTAGTATGCCAGTGCCTTCAACATCTATGAAAGAAAAGGAGATGGAAACTGCACTAGTACAAGGCCATTTTCCAGTGCTTAACTTTGGCTCCGTCTCAGGCTTCAGCTGTTTTTTTACAACCTGACTTTGAAGCTGGAAGCGCAATGATTAGTCTAATAGTGCCACAAAACATCAAATATGTTGCAAGAAAACAAAAAATTACAGAAATCCAATTTGATTTAAATGCCTCAGGCCCACAATTGGGGATGAAGCCTGAGACGGAGACGAAGTTGAGTATTGGACAATGGCCCAAAGCAGAGACAGCACTGAAACACAAAAATATGGGCCTGCTTTGTTCTTTGCTTGCAATTGTGGTATGTTGGCATTTCACGAAGCCTATAGTCGAAGGATGATTTTCATTGGCTTTAGTGTACACTTTTTTGTTGCGGGAGACATTCATATCTTTGACTTCTTTGAATTGGAAACATTACTCCACTTGTTTTATTTATTAAGAATCAAGTTCTCTTGGTTGCCAATTTTACATGGGGTTTGCTCTAAGTAGATTCCAACATGATTTCAAAGATTGGGCAGTTTAAGGTGAGGCACAGGCTTTTGAATTTGCTTTAAAAACTTGTACATGCACACGTGCTCTGTATCTGCCTCTGATACTGCTTGCTCTGTAGAAACTGGTGAACTAGGCATACTGAACATGTTTGCCTGCAAATAACCATTTCCAATCATGGTCTTTGATGACTTCGAAATTGTTAGTAATTCACTGCAACACTTCCTTATTATATATTAAAATTTTGTTTAAGCAGAGTGCCCATTTTTGTTTGGCCGGGGAAATTTGGGGTCAATGTAAGGTAACAGAAGCAAACTCTATTCCAATCATGGAATTGCCCAAGCCTACTGTGCTGCTCAACCCAACCAGCACAATATCTGGCTTGCACCACTTGAGTGAAAATGTTTCCATTTCTGTGTCCACTCACAAACTCATCGAAAAGTACTTAATCCCATATTTGGAAAATGGATAGTGCAGAAGGGATCAAATTTTACACGCATTTTCTTAATGCCTTTTGTGAGAGGTCAGTGTATGTGGTGTCAATCTTATGCATGGTACGCTTGGTGTGGAACCATGAATGAAAGATGTCCCCATTATGCAGTTTGTGCAAACCTTGTGTGGACCAATCACTTAAAGTTACATGCTGGAAAACTGTTCTAGAGGCGCTTCTGGGTTAAAGTTTTTCTAAAGAAAAACAAAGAGGAACAGTCAAGGAAACCATCAACAGAAGTCCAACACAACGATAATATTCATAGTCCAAGAAAAAGGAGGATTTTCACCAAGTTTAAGGAATGTCTGCACTGCTAGGGTATGTAGTGGGATATAGCAGGTTTCACATGACGCTGTTACCCAGATTATCTCGAGGTTATTGAAAAATTAAACCCCAAAATAACCCAGGGTATTGGGCCCATTCATGCTGCCTTTCTCGGCGTTAGAAATCCTCCTGGTTAACTGCCTCAAAACGCCACTAGCCCAGGTAATTTCTAACCTTACTCCCAAGGTGGGTTAACCCACCGATCTCAGGGTTCCCGGATAAGGTGGCCTCGACAATTCTCTGCATTACCTTCAGCAGTGTCTAGTGCCCGTTACCTTTTTTTGTTGAACAGACAGGACAGCGCATTATTTTCACATGTACTTCATATGGAGTACAGTAACTTTTCGTTTAGAATTAATTTTGTGTACGCTATTCGCAAGGCACTAGTCGCGACCTCATGCTGCACACTTGAACATACGTGGCTTTACCGATATATGTTTTTTGTTTCACATACGCTTGTTTTTCATTATCTATGGCAAAACAGGCAAAATTCAGAAGTACAATCAATGCTAGGGGTTTCCAATGTCATGACAGGCGCCATTTTGCTAAGATTCTGTAGTGTAGGAGATTGAGCTACATGCACGTGCACCCGATTTTCCGGGTTGCCGCTCTTGCGAATTACCCTGGTTCACACGAAAGTGGGTAAGCTACTGCTAAACTGCGGGGTGAAGTTTTGTAGTGTAAAACCGATTATCCGGGTTAGTTCCTACCGGGCAATGAACAACTACCCGGGTAATTAATTACCTGGGTAAGTCCAAATTAGTGTGAAAAGCGATCATGCATGAGCCCGCATGTATTGATAGAGCCTGCATATGTAAATATGTCACTTTTGTATTCAAAGGCCCACTTTTATTACAAAGAAGTCAATTACTTTCAGCCTGGATGGGGGGGAGGGTTTTGCGGTCAACCCTCCCACTCAGACACAAACAATAGATAAATAAAAGATAACCAAATACTTTAAAATGAAATGAAATTATTGTAACAGTTCATAAAAGGACATCCTACTGCGTCCATAAAGGTAAGCCTAATTATGTTTCTGCCTGTCCACAACAATTGGACATGAAAAATTCTGACTGGCATGACTCCCTCCTCTCCCCCAGAAAAATTCCTAGATTTGCCCCTGTAGTTGTGCACTTAGCTGAGCTTATAGAGTAATTGTTTACTGCCCTGAGTCGGTTTTGTCATTGCTCAGAAAGAGAGCATAGTTAATTGTGTCTTTTAACTTATGAAGATTGATTTTCAACATGGTTGACATCACCCACGGGCAATTTCTGTGACAGGTAGTGTCATGCCCGGCAGATTTTAATTCAGTAGAGGATTTATGGTAGCTTTATTTATTGTGAACGTGAAGCTTTTTTCTATTTACCTCCTGATTGAGTTGCCACCAGGGACTGTCCCTAATGACAGTGGGTTTTTTCTTTGTCTTTTACACAAGCAGTCAATACTTCATTATTTACAAAGTGACAGCTAAATTGCATTTCTCTGAAAGCAGGTTTTCCCCAGATGTTGAGCATAGGATATAGTTGCTTGGCACTTTCTGAATCAATTAACTAGTACTGAAGTTTAGAATTGATGATAAAGTAGATGAAAATGGTATTTTCAAGGAAACGCGGGCTGAGAAAGACCCAATCTATGGAGCAAGGGTTGATCTAGAAAAAACTGACTATTTCGTTACATGATATACATTATATGAACTTCCCGAAGATGTTAAGTCAAATTTGGGGGCATTTTATACTGTTCATTATAAGATGCATGTGATACAATGGGAAATGACATTGATGTATGGCCACACGGCGGAAAATGCACAAAGTGCCACTGTATTATAGCTCTGAGCACTTGTGTTATGGGGGTTGCAGGTTCGAATCCCACACCAGTCAATTTCTTTGTCCAGCTTTATATATTTATTATGTAAGCACTTCATCACTTTTGCTGCATGGCTTATGTGACAAGGTGAAAATCCTCTGCAGTGAGCAATGTACAAACTGTATGAAATGTAATGTAATGAAAATCTTCAGTGCAGTTGTTTGTGTAAATATCTCCATACTGTATGCACATCTGTCCCATTTCCACTTGTTACAATCCCCGGATAATTGTCTTCATTTGAGCACAAAGAGGGTATTGATTGAAGCCTCAGGTATGTACATATAATTATTATTACATGTATATGTAACAGATGGACTTCTCTTGGGAAAAAAATTACCCCTTCTGTGGGTTGGAGTTTATGGCTTTGTTTTTTAACAAGCTCTGTCCTGCCCAAGACGAGTGTAACAAGGGTGAAATTTCTTAGGGGCATGGGGGAATACACTTTTTTCAAGTGGACTTTTATTACCAAACTGGGCACCGTGAAGGTATGGACTTCAGCTGTGGTACAGGAAATCACACGTGCAGACATTTCTTCGGTTATTTTGGTCACTGATGTGTCTGTGTCACTGCTTCTTTTGATCTGAAAGACGTTATATATCAACATTTACTTATTCACCAGTACATACATACCTGTGTACATACATGCAGTAACAGCACTACAACCCCTCCCCAAAATCATTATTAGTACAAAGAAGAAACCTCAATTAATCATTCTCCCAAACCTTAAGCCCACCGCACGCCAGAGCTGTATCTGACCCGAAAGTAATTTGTAGCCGTTTCCTGAGCTTGTACCTCGTAGCTCAATGTGCACAGTCAATATTTGCTGCGCTATCTTCCGTGAGGCGAAGTTATCTGTCCTGATTGATATTTGTGAAACGGCTCACACAGCAGAAAACTCAAGTAACAGCACATAGTTAGGTACATGCTGTGGGAACAACCTGGTGTGATTCTATGCTCAGCAGACAGATAGCTCAGGTGTACAGCTGGCTCTGGTGACATACATGTATTCAGTTAATGTACATGTACGTGGCACAGTATAGTTTTGACAGAGGCTGCAAGGATACGAAGATATACATGCACTATGTACTCTGAAACAATAGTGCACCGACACCGATACTTTGTTCTTTCGTGGAATAAAAATGCTCGAGATCAGTATTGACAAAGCTGTTGTAAGCATGCTATATTGCATTCCATGAAAATTAATTCAAGTGGTTTACTATATGCAACTGCATGGAATAAACGTTTGTTGAAGGTCACATTGTTGACTTTTTGTGCTTGGGCATGATGTATGATTTTCCTCCTTTTTTTGCGGCACCCAAACCTGACTAAATTAAACTTTTACTGACCAAGGAATTGGAAATCAAAAACGATTACCTTGGACGGAGAACCTTTGAAATTGTTCTGGGTTATTTATTTGTCAGTGCAGTCATGTTGTCAGGTTTATTAAAGTGCGTGCTCTGTTTTCTTTGACTTTTTGGTCGATCAGTGATCACAGCCACATAGTACACTGATACTGATGCAGTCAGCCCTGTTTCTTTAAATACAATATGAAGGGACCAGAGAGATTACTTTGCTTTACCAGGATTTCCTCATAAAAAGGAGTGGAAAAACAAAGAAAACACAACAATTCATAGAATTGTGGTTCTCGTAATATTTGTTTGATATCAGGATTTTGCTACAACAGTGTACTGTATTAACTGAGTTGACTGTACTTTTTACTGAATTCCTTGGCAAATTAGAAGTGTTGGTCTCAATGATCTGACAGTAGAGCTGTATATAAAAACTAGAGTGCTGACTGATATACAGAATGATGCCTGCTGGACATATCCATGTTTAAGCACAAACCTGTGAAAAATAGAGATTTTGTACAGCTCTGTACTGCTATTTTGTATGTCTCGGTATTCTAAAACGATGCATCAACAAAGCCAATGCGCAAAAACCTAAACGCACAATCAGTAAATGAGCATTTCATTTTGCTCTAGGTGTGCACGTATGCGCTGCAGGTGTTTTAACAATTTTATCGGTACCCGGTGCACATTGCATTCAAAATACACAGTTCGATGTTCATTCTATTTCATTTTGAATGTTCTACGAGCATGCACATCGATTCAAAATGTCTGCATCTAGGAGGTGTCAAATTTTTTCGCACGGAGGATGAGAAGTTAGTGCACATAATATAGCTCCATGGGTTGGACAGGTCTGTAGAAATCAGTTTTTTATCATGTAGTTAGTGTTTGTGTGTTATGAGAGTATGGTGGTCCCATTACCCATTAGAAATGCACAATCCTTTGAAGGTTTTGGCTATTCCCATCAGCACACTCTTGTTCAAAGGTTACTTTTTGTACAGCCCAGGTTGATTTTGTAGTAAATTATATCCGTTTTTACTAAATAAAGAGAGTATATTTCTTACTCCCTTTTGCTGGGAACATTTTTTCTGTTGTGATCATGCTTCCCAGTGAAAGGGCCTAAGTGCGCTTATGCCCTTCTGCTGGGCACCCGACGAATTATAGTAATACTGACACATCCATCCTAGCATCACCCCCACCCACGAGAAAACTCAAAACTCACTGGTACATTTTAAGGAACCCTAATTCCATCATCCTTCATGATCCTATTGGGTCGTACATCTCCAGGAGCTCCTGATGAGGAGATGGCAGGCCCCCCCACTTTATCAGGCACTGATTGAGCATGAAGGAGTAAAATGTAAGCTTGACATCGGGATTGCGGAGCTTGGGCTGCATTTGTAAGCTCATGCTGACGTATTTGCATTCAGTGAAGATCAAGCTAGTTACTCCTTCACACAGATCTTGATGAATTAAGTCTTGAAACAGGTCTCTGATGTAGCTGAACACACGTGGAATGCATGGAGAGATCAGCTGTTGGCAGTCCCCAAAAATTAAAGAAGTAAAAATAAATCTCCTGGTTGGCCCAGGGACAAGGGTGTATTAACAAAGCTGGCATATCGGTGAGGGTCCCTGTGGTGAAATTAATAAATGGGATGCCCTACCCACTGTTCTTCACCACTGTTGATGCCCATACTAGGAAATGGTTTCAGGTTGCAGGCCAGTAAATAGGCTCCAAATTGCCAGCACAGATTAGAGCATTTTGTGAGGCGTGGTTTGGATGGTTTTGGATGGTTTATCGCAAAGAAGGTTGGTAGATCCCACCAGGACTGCCAGCTTGTATTTCTGAAAGTGTTAGACAAAACAGGGCCCTCCAAATTGCTCAATTATGTATTGGATCTTGTAGTCACCACTTTTTAAAATGGCAATGGGCTTCCTGACTTTTTAGGGGATCATCTCTTGATAGAAATATCTCTAAAAGCCATCGGATAAGCCATTTAAAATTGAAGGAAAATGTAAGATGAGGAATTGAACTTTAATTTGATGATTTGCAGCTTTCCTACTCACATTTCACTTTATGCAAACTCCTGAAAAGACCATCATCTGTCAATCACCAGCCACTGAGTTTTTCATCCCATTTCACGAACTCACACTAATAACTGCAAAGCATTCTATGGCCACACTGCAAAAATAGAACATTCTAATCCGTGTTGGGTTGTAAATAGAACATCCCATTGCACAGACTGTGAGATATATGTCTCATTTCAAAGGTGTTGCAAACAGTTGTCCAGCGGGGCATTTATAACATTACTGTATAAAACAAGTGTATTGAATGTTTTACATTCATGCAGTTGAAGAAGAAATCGCAGTTGGTGACAGATGAAATGATCCAATCGCCACGAGGAAAGGACCTTACAACTATTGACCGGTATCAAGTCACATAATTATTGTTGTCCGGGTATATTCACATGTACATTGCTCATTTTCCATAGCAATATTATAAAGTCTTTTTAGTCCCCCAAAAATCCCTCCCAGTGGTCCCTCTTTATAGGGCCAATTGTTTTTCCACAATCCATCAATTCTCGGCAAGGAGCCCACATGTCATTATTTGACTCTGGCAATCGCAGTCCTACATATAACGCGCTGGAGTCTTATTACACTAATTAGGAGAGTCAGAGTCTTCCTGAAGCATTCCGGATGGACCGTTTTATGACCTGGGACAAGAAGAATGCCCAACAAATCAAGGAAGTAATCTCGCAGATGGATTTATCAGGTTTCTCATGATTTTTTCATGAGTTTTCAATGCACGTGCCTTTTTAGGAATTTTGGCTGTATCACTTGTTGTTTTAGCCTGGGGAAGATATGCATCATAATAGCTCACAGTGCTAATTCATTGAAGGGTTAACCGAAGTTAATACAACTAGAAGCTGTTCTACTCAGTGTTTATGAAACAAGTTGGGACTTCTTTTCTTTGTGCACATTGTGTACTCTGCAATTGACATTAGGGTAGTACTTATATTACGATGTTTGACATGTTAATGATGCTGATGGTGCTCGATGACAGATCCCTTGGATTGAAGGGTATATGTATGACATACGTATATACACTGTACCTTTACCATAACGTACCTCGGAGCAGTTGGCATCTACACTCGTAGGAATGAGCTAGATCAGTATTTCAGCCTGACCCTGCACATACTTTGCACACTACACATTATGATTTCACTATTTTCACTCAAGAGCAAATACAGGAAATAAATGCATATCAAGTCTATGGAAGCATTGTTATAACCGAAAAGATTTCAATATGGTTTGCAAGTTTTCTGAATACGGGGAGAAAATCCCTCTGAATATATTTTCCTATGCTCTGAGAGGTCAAATATGAGAGACACTGGCTGGCCTGGCCAGGATTTTTTTTTTCCACACCACATATTCGCTATGGCCCATGCGTCGCTGCTCAACGTTACTTTTGTGCATATTGCACTTGAAAAGTGTTGCTTACATGCGTATGTATGCATGTGCAGGCCTGACAATGGGTTCTGCTCCAACAAATCATCGATTGTCACAGTCGTTCCTAATAATAATGTGGCATGTATGGAGGATACTATCATATTTGCTCCAACACCCACCCTTCCAGAGAACATCAAGGTATGTATACGTTGTTTGTCCATCCTCACTCCTGAAGTGTGCAGTACAATGTGTCATGGAGGAAGATCTTATAGTGGACCATATCCTTGAAACTTTCCCCGACTATGACCAGTAAGCAAATGATTACCTCACAAGAGCAAAGTCATAAACCTTGTACCTATAATTGCTCCAAAGGTTACTATGATTTCCAGATGTCAAAATCAATATCGTAAATCTTTACATTTTTACCCTTACCTAATACTGGAACCTTTTGGCCCTCCAGTCATAAAATAATCTCATAATTTATCGGCCACTCTCTGTGTCACTGCTTAGTGTAGACACGGACTTACCGTCTCGAAATAAAATAGCAGTGAGCAAGACCCAACTGCACAACTGCACCAAGTCCTCAAAAGTCTTTTCCTCCATGAATGTAGTGATAGTATTTATTGCAAAATGGTGCATGCAGGGAGGAAAAGACCCCCATAATTGGAGTAACACTTGTCATACGTTGCTCAACCATGACCTTATGTATCGTCACGAACTCTTGCTTTTCACCACTCTGATTTTTTACTGCTTTTGACCCTCAGATGTTGCAGAAAATTTTACTTCTGGTCTCTCTGTGGAGCTAAGGAATACCCTACCTTAGATTCTTCATTGGGACATTGTTACTATTTATTCATTTAGTCATTTATTTACTTATAATTTGCATATTAGCTGCCCTGTCACTTGAAATAGCCTTGGTTTTGATGGGTTTCTGTGGTTCCTTTCCTCTGGTCGTTGGTTCCCTTAGTTGTCCCAATACTGGATACAACTCAGGACTTTCTGTTTTCATAAACCCTGTGTGATGTCCAAAAACCGCATTTGGTAAATCAAGTCATTTATGGTCAATTTTAACTTCAGAGTGACTCTTAAAAGCCATGGAGGTAGTGTTTGCGAAAGTTTTTTGGAATTATGTACGTGTGCTGATGATGTTGTATCCAAGTCAATTTTCCCAATACAAATCAATTAAAAAAGTCTCCAGTGCGAGTCAAACAAAGCGCCAGTCGTTGAGGGAGGAACACAGTAAATAACACCCATTGGACTGTTACATGTACATGTACAAGTACATAGCCTTGTATGGCACACAAGAGACTTTGTAGATGATAGCCAAGCGTGCTCATGCATCAAGCATGACCTTTGCTACAGTGGTCCAATCATACCAGTTGGCTTCATGAAATACGTCCAGTCAGATTTCTGTTTTATGGGCCCATAACGAATATGTGGTAGGGAAAACAAAAATTGTGGCCTGGCCTTCACATCAGGCATGGTTGCCAATCTGTGTGATAATAAACATGTCTGCATTTATTCATCTGAAATGGAGACTCGTCTCTCACTGAGCTATTATGAACTAAGTGATCCCCAGCTGTGAGGCATATACAAGTACCTCCCTGATTGGTAGATTGACCTGATTCGCCCTTGTTGAAGCCAACTGTAGCATTCTTGGTATGTGACTACTGGGCAAATTTCTGGGTAATTTCCATCTGAAGATAATGTGATAGCCTTTCTACATCCTAAGCTTGCTGTTGATGATTGATGTACAATGCAGTGGTTGCACATTGACTGTGAAATTTTAACGAGGAAATGTGCCTGGAGGATTTTAATGTCAGAGGAAGTATTGTGAATGTTGATTTTTTTTATGAATGCCGTCTGGCATGGGTGTCACTGTCAAAATTATGCTGTTATTGACCAAGTGTCAGAAATGTTAGGACCATTTAGGGGCAGGAAGCCAGTGATGGTGTGATAGGGAGAGGCTGGAGAATTCCATATTTGCCCGTCGTTTCTTTAGGTTTTTCCTCAGGCCCATGGCCAGCTGAGTTCAAGGGGTGTATCTTTATAGTAATAAAAAAATTGGAGTCTTTCATGCTGGACCCTCCCTGTGATTACCATGAAATTCTTGAAATTCAGTCATCATATTTAATCATCATGATTATGACTCATGCATTCACACAAGTGAATTGCAAAGTTATTTTATTACAAAGTTACAGAACATTTTAAAAGTGACCGGTTCTGCTGGAAAGCAGACAGTGTTCCAAGTGTAGCTGAGTCCATGCATCTTGTTCAAGAATGAAACTCACAATATTGAGCTTGGTGGAGTGTCAAAGCATTTTAAAAAGTATACCCTTGAGAAAAATAGTGAAGCAGTCATCGTTATAAATCCTGTCGCAGAAAACAGGCTACCTTGGACACCTACATTGCGCTGTATTTCTTTCAGCACATTGCAGTTACTAAAGGCATTTCCACTGGCAATAACTAAAAACATTACACGTTTGCAGTTCTGCAAACAAGTTACAGTTTATGCACACCCGTTTTCCCCCAGCATCCATTTGTTCTCAAGTCGTTTGCTTCTAATCATCTACCTCTGCTTGCTGTAAATTGTTCAAAGCATCATTGGAGCACCACCAATTGGAGTCCACTGGCGACAGATTGCCAGACTGCAAATGAGTTCCACATGGACACACACTGTCTGGCGGCGCTAATGAAAATTGAAGCATTAGGTCTCAGTGTTTTGTTATGGAGCCTCACGGTTTCACAGATCAGTCCTGTAGATTTGCCTGGCCAATGAGCCATGCAATTCATTTTGCAAGCTTTTCTCATCTAAATTTATTACTCTAGTTTTGGCTTATCAAGGAATTTTAGTACAGATTGTCTCTAGGATCATGATCACCTTATTTATTTGAAATTGCTCATTTGGGCAGTTTAAGCACTTGGTCATCAATGTCAACTGCTGGTTTATTTTCATTTTTCCTTTGATATGGTTTGAGGACATAACATTTTTAAAATGTTCCTTAAATTGGATAAAAACTACTCTTAAATGACTTTACATGTCAGTAAGATTTCACCTGACATTATGCTTAAGTGAATTATCCACTTCGCCTAGGTTAGCAAACTCGGTCAAATGCAGGAAATCTACCATACACATCTGGGACCAGTGGTTTTTCTACTCATCAATTGAAAAACAGACTGGAATGACCAAACTTCCCCATTTTGTGTTCAACCTCTGAAACAGGATCTGAAACAGCTCTCTGAATCTTCTGAAACAAATAATAATTTGAATGAGTCAGAGAGATACTCAAACATTCCCTACTTTTGGTTCACTCTTCAAATTTTGTAACAGTGTTGAATTGACATCCACTACTGGCATAAGGAATGAAACTGCAACTGAATTCTGTTCACTTTCTGTCCAGCAGTTGTGGAGTGAAGTGTTTACAGAAGCAGGCAATTTCAAAGTGCAGTTTCCAAACACAAATTCAGTAACTTCTCACATGCTACAGGTTATGCCCTGTAACTGACTTGTATACTGTGAATAAGGAGGCGGCTTTTTTTTTCACCCAGTTACTTCTGTATCTATGAAAAACGTACTTTACCAGTGGTCACTGGCTTCAATCTCCCCACCTGCTGCTTGATACTGCCTAATCTGCTCCCTTGACACTGCCTTTCCCCTTGTACACATGACAGGTTTTCCAATGTTGAGGCTTGGAATTTAAACTTGGAATTTATTCCCCCCCCCATTCAAATTCTTGAACCCAGTTACTCTTAAGTTACAGCATTTTCACAAAGCCATGGTATCAGTGTGCAGTTATTACTAGTTTTTCCCCAGCATCAACAAAGAATTTGCCGTTTTTTTGCCTGTAATACATAAATTATGAAATTTTTTCATGTAGTGATTAAAGCGGTGTAAAATATCAAGAATGAATCAAAAGAATATCTCCTCTACCTTTGTGGAAGAAACCTTTCATTTATTGTGGATTTTGAACTTCATTTTTCTTATATCTTTGTCTCCATTCAGCACATGCATGGTACTAACAGTTGTATATTTTTTCCAGTAGTTGTGCAGAAGTGATCGACGCAGTACCATACATTCCTCATTACGGCATTCACATGAAACTATATGTACGTGTATCTTCCACCTTAATAAATGAGATTTTTTATGTCAATCTGTCTGCAGAATTCGCGTCTCCAGCTCTGCTGCGTCGCAGCCGCATCTTACAGGGGGGTTATCCGGGATCCCAACCTGGCAGTAAAAGCAGCAGCCTAAACAGCATCCTGAAACCGTCACCAGTTCCCCGCCGGGATCATGGATCTAGCACCAACCGACCTACAGCCATCCTTGTCAAGGATGTCAAAACCAACCACGGTGACATCTGGCTGCGTGGGCTAGTCGGGGTCAATGGACACACTGGACTCCAGGGCACCTCCAGCGATGATGATGAAGACGATGTCTTCTTGCCGGACAGGGCACTGAGGCGCAGTCAGAGCGAGACGGACAAGGAGTGGCTGGAGAGGAAGCACTTTGAGGTCACACCTAGGGCTAAGAACCATTTCCCCTACCGCTCGGACCCTGGCAAGCGCGGGTTAAAAAAGTCACTCTCCATTGGACTCAAACAACAGGAGCCCCCGACTCAACAAATTCCAAACATTAACTGGGAGCCAGATGCCAAGGCACGGAGAGCCCTGCTTGGACGATCCACAATAGTATAATCAATTGCACGAGCGCCCTCGTGCAATTGATTACATGTCAGAAGCAGTAGGCATTACCTACAAACATTTGCATCTTGCTTGTTTTCCTTTGTCTTAATGCTGTTAACTCATTTCTTCATCAGCAAAGTGGAAAACAGAGGGTGCGTGTAAATGGTCAAAAAGTGGTTATTAGACTTCAAAGGAGTGATGTTTCCTTATCTGCTGAAAGATTTGTTCTCGCAATTGCACAAAACTGTGAAATATATATTTATTCTTTTAATTTAAACAAAAGAGCCTTTAAAGCTCTTTTGAAGGCTTTAAAAAAACCTTGGACAAGTATTTAAATGCTTCATGTATACATGTAATCGTCTTATGTTCTACAGTACTAAGTAAACTGTGGTCTCTGTAGGATGGATAGATATGTACATGCATGTCACGGTGGCTAATTCTCACGCATTTAGCCCGAGATTTCCGTAGTTCCAGTTTTTCTTATGCCATCATTTCCATTTGGAAATTTTCAAGCTTACAATAAAAGTATAACCTAAAACAATAAAAAAGTAGCAATTCTCTTCACATGTTTGAGTTCTATGCCCTGTCTTCACTTAGAAAGGAAAACATTCCCTAGGCTGTAAGCCTTTGTCCTGGTAAAGAACGCATAGGCCTGGTTTGATTGACTACATTATGCAGCTACGGTGTTGCCCCAAACTGGCTTCCAGCCATATGTCTGAGACACCTTAGCCATGAGGTACTTCCTCTGCTCATCAAAAGAATGCCACCGATCCACCACACATTGCACAAAAGTTATGACCAGTGTTCATCAGAATGAGCACAAACAATAACAATATGCAGTTTTAGAGTTCAGCCTTCTGCCCCCAAAGAAAGCTGAAGCTTACATATGAAATTTAACGTTTTGCCTTGCAGAAAAGCTGCTAAAATATGCATGTGTTTAGATTAAACTTTAAACTACAAGCCAAATCTGTGGTAAAAGTGTACTAAGTCAAAGGCTAACTTCTTGTTTAGGTTTTTAAAGGATGCTTACCTTGCGCCCCATGTGTATGATGGTCAATGCAATCGGACATTGAAAATTACCATACAGCATATCATGATTAGTGTCAAGTTCTCTCCTCTACAGCACTTCAGTATGAGCCACGATAAGTAGATGAGAGACTCATCTGTTGCGTATTATAGCAAAGCTTCAAGTTGAACGTAATGTAGTGGAAAAAGATTTTTATGTCATCTTGAGACCAAACATGCAAAAGTAAATGCAATCTAATCTAGAGTGCAATGTGCATTGGGTAATTCAAACATTTTTCTTCCTTTTGCTTTTAGAAAAAAGTTTGTTTTGTAAAACTGAAGTTTGACCCAACATTGTTTTTGTTGGAAAAAGGGAATATTATTCTTTACATACGTGAACTAACTGTACACCAAGTACTGAGAATAAAGAACTTAAACGCTGTGTCATTCATTGAAATGGGAAGAATGTTTAATGCCTATTAAGAAATTTTCTTTTGGTATAAACATGTTATATGTACCACTGCACAATTCCGAAAGAGTGAATTATCGCTCTCACCGTAACTACAGAGACCAGACAATAAAATCGAAAAGTTCATTATGTTAGATTGAAAGAGTAAACAAAAATCATTCGAGACTTGTCTATTTCACTGCATTTCACCTTGTCTCTAGTTTCTGTCAGATTTGACTTCCCGAAGTCGAATTTGCAATATGAGCAGTGCCTTACAGACAAAAACTAAACGTTTTTCACGAGGAACTGTAATTTTGCAGAGCAAGTTGAGGTACTTAAGAGCAGCATTCATTTGTGTCTATGTTGATGTCCACCTGAAATCCTCTGAAGTACAGCAATTTCTTTGTGACTTTTTGGATTGGCTTTTTATTTTCAATAACTCCATTGTTTTAACTTTTATGCTATTGCTCGGAGAATCTCGCCCAGATGAATTTTAAAGACCAAGATTTCTTTTTAAAAATTATACTTCGCGAAAAAATTCCAAATGGACCTGACAAAGTTGATGGGTTAGTTGTGGTGGGTTAAATTGGGGAAACTTTAATGTAATTGTGTAACTACAAAATGTGTAGGCAGTTGTATACTTTGTACATATATAGTCAAACGCCTTGCGCGATGTTCTTTCCATCTAGTAATTTATGATGAATGTGTCACGTATGTTGCCTTAAATAAATTAAACAAGATCTATACTATTATCATTTACTGTGACTCTTCCCACTTGTTTTCTATTTATTCCAAAGTGTTTCATCTTTAGCCCTTATGTTTTAGCGCGCTACTGGGAAGGGAATCCGGAAGGGTATATGTATGACGTAATTTTGTTAAGCATTCATTGGATAAAGTTCATTAACAGTGACATGGGTGCGCATGCGCTCAATATATAGTCCGTGTTCATGCGAGGATTAGGAAACGAAGCAATGCGCTACGCCTTGTGCATGCACCGGAGCTGTGACACGTTTCCTTTTCAAGACTTTGCCATTCCCTGGGCCCCCTGTAAGCCTGGACGTGAGCCAGCAAGACATTCGGCTTCGACAGTTTTATATGTGGGGAGGTTGCCAGCGTATTTATCTGAAGAGAAAAAAGAATATTCCTCATTGTTCGCGAACTCCATTTGGTATTTTTCAAAAGCCAAAATTTTGTCTTTCCTAGAATATTTTTCAAAAAGCTTACCTCTTTTTTTCTAACACCAATTACCTTTACACTTTATCAATATGGGATTTTTGCCTTGGAAAATACATTACAGTTTACTCGTAAAAAAGTTAAAATATTATTACCTTGAAATGCTCAACAAGAATTGCAAAATATGCTGTCATGTGGAAACAAAAAGATACACTGGATCATCAGAGATAAATTACCCCTTAAATTAAATACGGAGTTAAACGATAACGCTTTGTGGGAACATTGATCAATGATCATGCATCTCTGAAAGTCTGAAGTTTCTCAGAATCACGGAAAATGGCATGACAGTATCTTATAAGTTGGAAGACGACTTCCGAGATAACTTACCACTGGATATGGCGACATCGTTAAAGTTGAATAGCGACATTATTTCGTCACCGTTAAGAAGAGCCACACATTGAATTTTTAAAGAAAAACTAGTTTTCGGAGAAAACACCCTAGAGGCTAGTCCTCTTTCAAAGCAGCAACTTGAAAAAATAACTATATGGAACAAGTTAATGCAGCAAAAAACCTCAAATGATTCTTTGAGAACTAAGTAATTTAAATGAATACAGTGCTTAATTAGCCGAAATCAATCTATTAATAAAGATGCGTGTCTGTTCGTGCTTTCCAAGTTTTCCTACTTTGTGGCCCTTCTGTGCAATGTATTTTTTCATGGGGAAGGGGCACACATGTTCAAGCGGGCAACTGTTACATTGTAAGAAAGAGGTTTGTTATACCACAGTCGTAGATACTGAATATTTATTGATCGCAAATTGATCATGATATGCCATAAGTGCGCATGTATCATTCAGGCGTCGAGCGCGACGCGGGGATGTTGCCAGCCCGCAAAAAATGATGGATAGGCCAAATGGTCATCTTTCCCACAGTTGATGTGTCGTGTCCACTGAGTTATAATTGTAGAATGCTGCTATTTATACTAATTCGTTTACACATTTTCCGAAACTTTCCGGGAAAACCTACATTATCAGGAATAAAACAATGAAAAACAAAAGGTTTGGAATCTAAAATTGTGCCTGTAACAGTGCTCTTACTATTACTAACGACAGATGATGCAAGATATTGGGCAGAGAGAACCCCCCCACCTTTGTGTTGGTCATTGTTTGATCGGAATCTCAGGAAGTTTTTACAGACTTTTGGGGAGATGTGTTGGGTAACAATAGTCTAGAGTGTGTATAAGGATTGGACATGTGGGGGGGGGGGTACCCATCGGCCCCATATCGTGCACGGTATCACTAACGAGGTTAGGCTAAATTCGAAATCGTGATTCACGTGAAAGAATTTCAGCCCAAGAGTGATAGTAATGTGAGGTGATTCGTTTGGACACCATGCTTGGTTCAAGAAATAGGCCTACGCTTGAAAAAAAAAACCAAGAAAACAAATTTACCACATACTGTTGTAATAATCAGGTTTATTTTCAATAACTGTAACTTCCTAGAAATTAGATGTTAATGTAAAATAGTTTAACACAACAAATGCTTCCAAAGAAATAACCGAACACCCGCTCTAGATTTGATAGCAGCAGTACAACTTTAGTCAGACGGGGGGGGGCATCTGGGGCCAGGGATGAACACAAGGAGGCAATGAACGGAATATGAAGTATGGCTTGTACATATTAAAGCTGTGCACATTTCAACATTTTAAATGGGGAGGAGGAACGGGCCAGGGGCAAGAACTCCCACTGGGAATGGGGCACGTGTCTCATGTAACCCCTCCCCCATGTTATTCTACTGATGTGATGCAGAATGACCCCCTTGCATTTTTCCCACCTCCAGCTGAGATTAGTGGCTTGTTTCCTGTCCTCTATCTGACACATTTCTAGCATGTTTGATACTCCTCGTGGAATTCGCTCATAATCTACACTAGTTCTTCAACTTGACAAAGTACACTCTGCAAGACAAAATGGCTCCGTGTTTCCTGGAGGCTGCTATTCATTCCGTTCACGAACCTCATGTCGCGAGAGGGCGTTCGCGATGACCAACTGCAATTGCTCATGGGCGAGGTTCGAGCAGCATTATGGGGGCATTCGCAGCTAATTTCGTGGTTGTCATGTGTTTGTAAGTTAAAGGAGGGTCTGTCGACTGAGGGAATTCTTGAGATAAGCACTTTTTTCTTGGTAGGAAATGAAGACAGGGTCGGCAACAGAAAAAAAGATTTATACTTCTCGATTGCAGCCTAAAATAGGGGTCGGTCGGAAACGAGAACCATAAACTACGGACACCTTTGAAAGACTGACTCGAGTGGTGTAGTAAAACTCCTCGGTGATCTATAAAACAGTTATTTTGCCATGGCGAAGCCGAGGGATCATCGGAGGCAAGGTTTATTGCACCATGAGATAATAATGACAGATGTATATGAATAATGACTGTATGCTTTGAGTGGTGTAGTAAAAACTAGCCATTTCACCTATTTTGTGGGCACCGAAAACGTTATGAGGCCAGAGAAACGTTTCCGTGACTCGATCCTCATTTGCCTCAAAAAAAAAAAAGATTGTCCCCTTAACCCAATGAAGGCCTAACCAGTCAATAGCACCTCTTACACAGATTCTGCTTGATTTAAGCGATAACTAATTAATCTGATCTCAATAGGAAAAGGTACGTCTATTTGAATAAGAAACTTGTTGAATATAACTAATAAGATTTTTTTCCAAACTTCTCTTCAGTACTTGAACCCAGCTCTGCAGCGCTTGCATGCACTTGGAATACGGGCAACTCACAAGAGTTTGCAACGCGCGAAATCTGTCGACCCATGATGCGCGTTTGGAAAGGATCGACAGAGTTCGCGCGTTGTGATTGGCCAACGCGTTGCAAACGCTTGGAGGCGCACTATTGTGAAAGGTCCATATTCCAGTATGTACGTTTTTGGCTGCGTTGCATACACGATGCGTTCATGCGTTCCACTTTCACGGACACAAAAAATCGACTCCATTAACATAACGCACGGATGCGTTGCTTTCGACCGTCAAAATCGCATCGGGAGTGATTTTGATGGATACGCAACGCTTGGCGGGAGTGTTAACGTGCGTATTGGAAGGCGCCTTTTTAATGGAGTCGATTCGTAAGTCCTGGCCGTGATTTCAAGTGAAACGCATGAACGCATTGCGTACGCAATGCACCAAAAAAAAAACAAAAAACGTACATCATGGACCGGCGTCTTTTGGTTGCAGCTGGTACAGTCCTTTAGTTGCAAAGGGTAGACTTCATTAATTAATTTTGGCAGTGAGTAAGACAACATAAATAGCGGGGAAAATCAACGTCATGTGACTAGCTTTCGCCCAATCAAGATACAAAGTCCGTTTGCAAGGTGTTATAGCTAATATGGATTAGTCCAAGTTATCCATCGCCTGAACGAGGATGGCTTGGACTATCTACCATTGTTTATCCACCTGCTTATCCGTCAGACAGTCATTTTGGCTTGAGAAGAGCACGTTGCCTGCCACGCCACTCGTCATGGTCACCCATACAGCTGAAAGTTTTGTTGTCAGTTTCTACATCTTCCACTAGAACATTAACTATCGTCTTTGCTGATCTCCCCCTGGATGGCTTGCCGTGCCAGGGGGCTTACAACCCTGTTTGTTGGCATGGCGGTAGCAGTGACCTGCGAGGCGCAATCTCCGCTTCTGAATCTTAACGGATGCCAATCAGGAGATCCCCATGCAGCTCTTCATTGGTCGTGTGCATTATCAGCTGTCATTGATGACATTCTGGATCATCCTTGTACAGCACCCATCAAGGGACTTCACCAAAGGCTGAATGAGGGTCCTTATACATTTTGCCTTACACCCGTAGATGAGGATGGTTTCAATTAGCTTGAGATTCCTTGATAGGTGGGACGTCTAGATTTTGCTAATGTCACTGAGTGTTCTCCAAGCAAAGGGTTTTTCTGGTCTTCGTATCTTTCTCCGAGCTCTGCATCCTGGACTCAAGTTTTTGAAGTCTTAACACGCTTGGGGCATGTACCATAATTAATCTTCGAAGGGTTCACGCTGTCCCACATCATGCTATTTACTCTTTCCTCCTGGCGTCCAAGTGAATAGACTAACCTTGCTACGTTCTCCTCCACTCGTCTTAGTATTTCTTAGGCTTCTCTGGTCTGGTCTGAGAGCAGGACGATATCATTCGGAAAGTCCAGGTCTGAGAACTTGACTGACTGGATTCTCCTCGACCTCTATGCCATAATGATGACGTCAAGGTTACCGTGGTCCTTGAGATCTTGCAACAGGATGTAGTTGAGCACAATGAAGACAAATAGCAGGCGTGTACCCCCGCGGAGGACTCTAGCCAGGATGTCGAACACACCGCCCCTTCAATTCAATGGGTGATCAAGTTGGTCTTGGTATTCGTGTAAGTGGCCTGAATGGTTTTCAGAAGGCGTGGAGGCATTCTACGCTCCTTTAAGATCTTCATCATTTTCCTGCAATTGATCCATTTAAAAGCTTTTGTAAAGTCTCTGAAGATAAGGACGGCCATGGTTCTTGATCCTTCGAAGTGCAGTGTACTGATCAACTGACACCTCCCTTCTCTGAAGCCATCTTGGTCGTATCTCAACATTGCGGCGTCCATGCATACTCGGATCCTGCTGAGAATCAGGCGGCTGTAGATCTTGGCCATAATGCAGGTGAGACTGCATGGTGCCTTGGTAGTAATTGTCCGTCTAGCCAATATAATATAAGGCCGTGTCCGAATTACTTGGCTGCCGCAGCCAGTCCCCATAAAGTTGTGTGTAATTTCAAGCCACAGCCATGTGATTCGGACGAGGCCTACTTAAGAGAACCATTTACATGAATATGTTTACGTTACTTTCAATGCACCCCTCATATTTTTTGAAGGAGGGGGCTTGGACAAGTGCTCGAACTAGTTCACGGCTCGCACTCGCCCCACAACTTCGTGAGTTGATTTGCTGTGATAGCGCCCTCTTGTGGCGGCTGGTTGGTTAACCAACGTCTTTAGGTGCAGTCCACTAATTCAAGTGAGAACTTCTGGCCAGTTTATTAGCATGAAAAGTGTCCTGTAGTTCCGTAGAAAAAGGAAATTGTTTGGTGACACCCTAAATGGTGATATTTTGTAAATCTATCTGAGAGCCAAATGGCTGAAAAATACTGTTGAAAAAGGGTCCTAAGTGCCTGAGAAAGTTGAGGGTTGCCACTTGAAAAATGGCAGCAAGCAGCCTTCGTAAAAATCGTTTTTCGGGGGGGTGGTTGTGGGAATAATTGAAATGTAATCAGTTAACACAAAAAATAAAAGAAATTTGAAGCACCTATATTAGGGACCAGACAATAATTTTATGTTTGTTTCAGAAACGTCAGTCATGTTGTTATGTATGTTATTGCTTATTTGGCCCTTAACATAGGGTTTTTTAATAGCTTTGATGGGAATTGTACTGTACCGGCATACCAAGCACGCTCGTGCCTAGTCTTGGTTTCAAGACGTTAGTGCTTGATAAAGGACATCGTGCATAGCCGCGCCATTTCACGCCTCATAATTAGACTGTGCGCCCGCTTGCACTTTGTGCGAGGGCGCTCTTCAACAGAAATGAAACAACTACGAATCCCCGACGTCTTGGGTCAAGACTATTTCTGACACACCTCCAGACCAATCTAAGCCGTCACGATAAATGGGGGGTCGCGTTTGTGTTACTCAGTTCTTTTGCCTGGTTCGGTTGATAAATCAGTAGAAGATACCAATAAAAACTAATCCTTTAAAATCTAAATTTTTCATTAAATTGCAGTAAATGGTAATATTTTACTAAAAGAGGTACGTTAATTACAATTTCTTTAAGTCCGCCTCCTAAACAGAATTGTGGGTCCCTGACGTCATGATCGAGCCTGTCCGCAATATTTGCACTCCATTGCCGTTTTTGAATACTCGACTTCGTCTCGGTACCAGGCTTCATCTCCAATGTCAATTCCCGATCCAAGGTCTGAAGCGTTTGAATTGAATTTTAAAACTGTAATATTTTGCTCTTTCGTAATTAATACGATATTCAGGTTGTACTACTAGGCTTACTTTTGAGCTAATGACTTCACAGTCAAGTGGTAAAAACAGATGAAGCCTCGACTACTGAGGCATAGTCGAACATTAGAAAACGGTCCATGCTATCGTATTACGGCCTCGTAGTATAGTATAGTTTACGTAATACAAAAAGCCGAGTCGTCATATGTACCTGTGAAAGTTTGTAGAAGAGAAAGTATCGTTTCTTCAAATCTTGAAATGACAGTGACTTTAGCCTTTTAGTAAGCGAAATCAGGATGGCTAGACACACCATATGTGGAAATGTTTCATTCAGAAGATGCTGTTGCTATTTTTCTCGAAGTATCAATCCAATGAAAGCATGTTTTGCTCGACTCAAAACGACGGCGGCTAGGGCTTCTGGCACAAAAATCTCTCTTGAAAATGGCGACGATGCCGAAAACAACGCAGAGAGCCTGCAACTGTCCAACCACAGACCCCGCGTCCTCCAGGGGAATGGCCGGCGAACCTCGGCGGCCGTGGGGCCATTACCAGCAACAATGGCTACGGCGGCAACCTCTTTGGACAAGCGTAGACATCCTGGAGGCAGGGCAGATGGTTTAGGCCTAGATACCGTCTTCTGTGACTGCAAGGAGGCATATCGCAGCAAGACCACCTTGGAAATTGCCAGGGCCTTCTTGGTTTTCAAGTTATGCCAGTTGAATTTTCTGGTGAATTACAACAAAGAGGTAGGATTTCATAACTTGACATGAGCGGGAGTTGTGCAAATTTGGAAAGGATCCAGGAAGAGTTTCATGTATAGACATCATTATTTTTCCCCATAGGCTACAGTGGTAGGACATCAGCCTTCAGAAAGTGATTATTCATGATAGTATAACGTTAAACATGATAAAAAGTTAAATTTACCAGAAAAATAAAGAGGCCTTGGGGAAAGTTCCATATACGGACGAAAGGAAATATTCCCTACAGTGACCTATTAGCTGTCAGAAAGCAAAAACATGTCCAGAAAAGTTGTTTACTTAGAAAAAACTTAAAATTTTTCAGACCAGTCCTATAGGGTTTGTGCGCAGGGTGTCAAGTGGCATCCGTGTATGGAACTCTTTCCGAAGCCTTTAACTTTTGAAAAATAACATTTTTTCAGACCAATGTGCACTCAGCACACGGTGTCAAGTGATGTCCATGAATGGGACTCTCTAGATTGAGTATCCTGATATGCCTGAAACATTCTAAGTAATTACCAGCAGTGGTGTACAGTAGCTGGGGGAGGGGGGAAGCGTGTCCCCCTACAATTTCCCGGTGCCCCTCCCCCCACTAAAAAACCTATGAATGGATATTGAACAAGGCTAACAAAAGCTTGCCCCAAAAAACCACACCCCTGAAAGCTGGTGCCCCCGTAAGATGCTTGTGCCCCCTTGTGCCCCCTTGTGCCCCCCCCCAGTAAAATCCTAGCTACCCCACTGATTACCAGTATATTCATAGTCCCAACAGTCCCAAATCCTCCAATCTCAATATGACCTTGCTCTATGATTTGACATACAGTCTATGGGTCAGGGTTAAACATGATAAAGGATTTAGAGCCCCAGCAAAGCCAATGCAGTGGTTTGTTTCCCTGGAAGAACCCAGTCCCATGAAGGCTCACAACATGAGAAGATTCAGTCATAAACCCTGTGGTCTCCATGTCACAAGTCACAGTCATAAAGCTGATTTTTTTCAAACTTAACTCTATTATTAGCCATCTCACATGAGTGAATAAATAAATATAAAGCAAACATCAAAGAGGCACTGTATTTGCAACTAATAGCAATCACGGATGGTCTTTTCTTCAAACCACACTTAACAAGGTAACATGTAGGGTCTGCTCTTTTGACGTCACAGTCGTGTTTTTCCTACTTGTGGCAGCTATGGTTGGCTGTCGGTTCAAAATAAAAGAATAGGCCTAATTCAGAAAGTGTTAAAACACCCGATGATAATACATGTTCCAATTGAAAATATAACCCTATTTAAAATCAATGGAACAAATGTCCATTGTGAATGAATTAATTGTATTAATAACTGGGGACCTCTACTCGACAAGCAATGCTTTTTAGGGGTCTCCATCCATACAGACTATTGTCTTCACAATATATGAATCATATGAAAAATAAAGTGAAGGTGATGATGATATTGAAAGAGAAATAGAAACCAACCAAACGAAGGGAGTTCTGCATACTTTGGCTGCCCATACAAATAGTAGGTAAAAATTAGAGTGGTGTATTTTAAGTATACTGATGTGTTAAAAAATTGTCCTGGTTCTAATAAGTATGATAAATCCACCATAATGAGTGAGGTGCTCCAATGAGTGGAAACCGGATGTTCACTTTATGGATAACAGATGTAAACATGGCAAGGTCCAACTACATGTAAACAGTGCAGTGTGGAAAAAAAAGAACAGACTCATTAAAAATATCCAATCTGTATTTATACTGAGCTATCTTTGGAAAGTCTGTGTTATATTTACGCATTCAAAATTGTTAATGGAAGTACATGTATACAAAAATTCAAAGAGCATCGCTACAATGCTAGTATCTTTCATGGTATTGGCAGCAATTTTTTTCATCTTCTAAAGGTAGAATGACTTTGCATTATGTATTTGAAGTAAGATTTGTTTGGAATCATTTGTTGTTATTTGGGTCATTCCATGAGGTTGGGGCACAATTTGTGACGGTGTCAATTGTTACATGGGTTCCATAAAATGGACACCTATTTCCCTGCATGTGGATTCCAAACTGACATTGTTTTACATCTTGCAAGGCTGAATACAAAGGTGTGTGTTACTTTTACAGAGTAAAGGATCTACTCTACAGGTCATGGCAGACGATAAAAGTTACCCATGTAACAAGGACACCGTCACAACTTGTGCCCAAACCTTATGGAATGACCAGATTCACTTCAATTTTATAATGCTGTAGTCATGTCATTTCTGAGTAATTCCTTGTTTGACCGTGACTGTGACTAGATCTAAAAATATTCAAACCCAAAACCAAGATATTATTTTTTCTTTATCCTAATTATGTCCAGATCATGAAATTCTCCAGGAAGGTTTTCGGTAAACGTCTGTTTGAGCTTGCCATGGATGCCACCTTTTATGGACACTTTGTCGCCGGCCGTGACCAGGTGTCCATCCAGCCCACCATCGACCGGCTTGCCCAGTTTGGTGTGGGGTCCATCCTCGACTACAGTGTAGAGGAAGACATGCCCCACAGCGACGCTGTGGAGGCAGAGATGGGGTAAGAGTCAGCTGGAGACTTGCTTGGCCCCGTGTCACAGAGCTTTGCGAGGCAAACGGAGATCGCTCTGCCAGATTTCTGTGTTGAGAAAAATTGAGCAAGGAACAAGTCGGAAACAATATCCAACACATGTCTTTTTTAAGGCTGGTTCCCTATTTCTTCTGCAGAGCCGAAATTTGCCGTGAACAAATATCTGTACCCATCGTGTAGCTCCATGAATTGGCCACTGACCTCATGTAATGTCTTGGGGCAAGTTGAGGTACGAATCACAAACTAAATTTGGCCATTTGTCAGGAGCTTTTTAACAGCAATGCCGTTTTCGAAACAACTACACAAAAATGGCCCTTATTGAACATTTAGCATATGTCTCCGACTCAAGCGTCGTACATGGTCATTACATCTAGCCCCGGTACATGTATTTCCATGTGAATGATTTCCTTTGCACTGATACATATTGCCTATTGATAACCAGTGGTGTGACCACGCCCTATGGAGTGGTTCCAAATGGTCAACTCTCTGGTCCAAATCATCCATTTTTTGGATAATGTTTGTCAAATCATAATTAACAACAGTTGTCAACAGTTGGCCTGAATTCCTTTTGCAGCTGAGTAGATGCTTTGTGTGTCGTAAATTCTTGTGCAAAGCAAAAGTCAGCTGAGAACCAGCCATGAGGGATAATGTGCATCATGATATACATATATTTGGCTGGTATTCTGTTGAAACTGTTGAAATGTTTGCTATGCGTAGCTAATTGCTGTGCTCAGCGTCTCCATAAGAATTGTCTCCTGAAAATGATGGGAGGCAACAAACCTCTGAAATTGCATTGCTTGCTTTGCTCCATTTAAATACTGCCTTTCCCCCTAATCTGATTGGCCTAGTCCACAAGTCATACATAAACAATGCAGTTTGTTTGAGTTTTGGCTATGTGCAAATCCAAATTGGCATCTCCTCAATACAGCCCCCAAAATGTCATCAACCCTGCCATTCTTGAAGTGTTTACTTACATGGACGTGAACAGATCTATGTAAATCATTCATCATCATCACTTGGTTTCCTGTTCATGAAGTAGGCCTATACAAAGCCTTGGAAAGGACCACTCAAGGTGATACATTCTGTATCCATCACACTCTCCAAGGTTAAGGGTGACACCAACAGCTTCTTTCAATCTTGTGTTCAGGAAGCACAAATAATAGGCCTCTTGTGTATGGGCAATTTTCAAAGGTCACCCCCTCGCATGAATACAAGACATACACTTGCGCAGATGGACGCAGATGGACGACGTTTGAAGGTCCATTCCACTTGCACCCCTTGTGAAGAAATGAACATGGTTTGATGGGATATAGAACAGTGCATGGTTAGTGCATGGATGATAGGGAGAATAGAGCTTCATACGTGCTTTCCCATGTAACTCGGAGTTGACCTTCTTTGCTTTGTCGCAGTCATAGCTTTTGCCAGTGAACAATGTATAATTAATTAAAAGAATTATATATAACGGGTTTGCCCTAATTAAAAGAATCTCAGGCAGCTACATGTACCAAAACAAAACACTAAAACTAAACACTAGTACCCAAAACTCAGTGAAAGTACATGTACCTCACTCTTGAACACTAATGAAGCAAATATGCATTTTGAGGCAAAAGCTACTGCCTACCAGGGGTGAACTTTCTTCATGCTTTGGCCCACCCACACAAATTGGTGATCAATGTTTCAATACAAAAGAAAGCTACTTTTCCCACCTGAGCTGTTGAACAGGCTTACAAGACTGCCCATGCATGCTTGTGATGTACATGTAACTCCCATCACTGATGCAGCTCTGCGAGCGGGGTTTCTGGTGTCTGACCAGTTTGAGTCCTGAGTTAGATGCCAGGGTTCACTGAATGATTTAGGGCCAACCCATGCCAACTCAGGTGGGCCCTGTACTTGAGTTTAAAATGCGTTGGCATTTTCACACAAGCTATTCATTATAGAGGGCAGTGTGAAATATTTAAGGCAAGACTGATCGTTGACTGTCGGTCAACCACTAGCCTATTTTGCCAAAACACAGGACATATGTGCAACTGTTGTGCATAGGTTACTTGACAAAGTTCATCAGCGGTTGACAAAAGTTCACTGGTAGAACTAGTTTCAGTTCTAAGCATGGCACTGCTACTTTTTGAATACAGAACGATTTCCACTGGCATGGTGCACCATAGTGGGGGTAGGGAGTGTGGGCCGGGGGCGGGGGAAGGGGAGAGAATTGTCAATCTTTCCCTCACATTGGCCAGTGACTCAGGTCAGAATGGTGGGCACCAGTAGGTCAAGGGCTACTTTAAAGCGGTGAAAAAAAAGTCAGGCGAGTGCCTGGATGAAGATCCTAAGGGTAAGTAGTTGGTCAAAGGTCAAATTCAGATTTCTCAGGAAATTGATAGAGCATTGAAATATCTTTATTTGGCAAGGGGCTAATATAACAATCAAAAAAAGGAAGATAGTGTTTCATTGTATTTGCCTGAAATAAGGACATTATATACTCATACATGCATGCAACAAAGCGGCGTTAGCATTCCACTGAGATGGGGATGTAAAGCAAACTTCATTCTCGGCAGAAGGTTGTTAGAATTGAACATTCCGCTTAAGTTCACTTTTTAGGCACAAGTTCCTGGCAAAGGTTGTTGGCATGAAACATTTATTTTAAATCAAGATTTTTTGTACATAAGAAGGTACATTGCTTTTTCTATTACAGTATTAACAAAACTTCAGTGTAAATTTCAGACATAACTAATTTTTTCATTAGAGAGGGGAGTGCAAAAACTTAAAATGTGATTATAAATTTCAAAAAAGGATCACCTGTGTGTGTACCTGGCCCACTAACATCCTTTTCCGTTTGCATTCTCATTGACTTCGCTCTATGCTACCCACAAGTCACCACCATCATCTTTGACATTCACCATTGCCATCACCGTCATCATCCTGTTCACCCTTGTCGCATTGCTACCATCCGTTGTACAATGTTAGGAATATCGTATGCTTCATCTTTTCACATCTTACACTGAAAGCACTCTGTCTGTTTCTGCAATGGCCTTATTGTCTTTTTTCATTTCTTGCCAGGTCCTGTGTGTCTCATGCTGAAATGGGAAAAGAAGGTGAACTGCAAACATTGTCTTTATTAAGTAACAATATGGAAATGTTGAAAATGATGTTTAAATTGATCTTTCTAAGAACCGGTTCAAAATGTTCACAAAATGGATAATCGTGTAAGAGAAATGTTTTCCCCTTCCTGTTTACCACAGAAACCCACCTGAAACAGTTTAAAGCCTACCGCGAGTTTGCAGACAGAAGGGCTGACGTGGAAAGTGCACGGACCTACTTCTATGAAGATGAGGAAAAATGTGATGACAACCTGAAGACCCTGCTGGATTGTGTGGATGTTGCTGGTGAGTTTGAGGTCAAGGTGGTGATTGAGGGGCTCTTGACCTACCACCCAGTCACTGGTGTACTGAGGACACTGGTAGGGGTTGTAGATCAGAGACAGGGATGATTTTTAACCTTTGACCCTGTAGAGTAGCTAGCGGTAGCACCAGGTACCAGACTCCCCAAGGAGATATTTCTTAGCTGTTACCGCAAGTTACTCCGCATTGTTTCCCCCACCATGCAAATCTTCAGATGTCAACTTTTGACCCCTTACCAACGCCCTTGGAATAACAGCCGCTGTCTTTTTATTAGGTGCTGGTTATAAATTCTGCTGCATGGGCTTGGTGCATAGGGCACTTTGTTGCGTGGCATCTGCATCCCACACGCGCTTTGCACTCTACCCCCTTAAGGCATGCAGAGCCTCGACCTGGCAGCTCTACGCATAAAAGATAGCAAGTTCAGTGATTCTCATATGTGTTACTTATGTAATTTTGTGCGTGCTGCGTTAGTTCTTTCACCGAAGCTTCCACTTTGAGGCTCTGCTTGCCAATTGCGGCAGCGTGCAAAGAGCGAATGACTCAAGTTTATCACATGTCTTTGTATGCACGTGGCACAGCATACGAACAAATGCTCTGCATCCAAAAATGAACCAACTTTTGGGTCTTCACAACAGCAGAGGGCACACATGGTAATTGCATTGATGTCCAGGCTTAGCGTCTCTCTTTGCAATGTGGGGGGGTTTATTGTCCTGCAAGTGGAGCTCATTATGGGCCGTGTTTGTAGGATGTTCACATTAAACAAGGCTGCGTGACAAATGAAATCGGAGAACTTTTGCTAATATTTCTGTATCCTTGATTTGGCTTTCCATTGCAATGTGCACTGACTGACTGACTGACTGACTGACTGACTGACTGACTGACTGACTGACTGATCATGAGAGGCTGTCCTTAACTCTAACGCTGTTCAATATATGAGAAAACAGGTGCATTTTGATTATTACAAATCGCAACCGGGCCACAGTCTGCCAGTCCGATTCTTGGAAAGAGCATGATCCCACGGGCAGACTAAAAAAGTGCTTTGCCATTTGCAGTCGATGATGCATGATGCATTCTGTGCTTGTACATGTACATGTATGTGAATGTGGTTAAAAGTGCTGTAAGGCCACCTGAATAGAATTCTTGGTTTCTCATCAGAACCTTTTGAAACATTCAATGAGCCGTGCATTTTTGGGGATTTATGTTCGTTTTTTTTCATGAAGTACACATACTTTACTTTGCCTCCAATGTAGTTACGAAGCTGCATATTAAATAATAACGAGGTATGCATGTACATGTACATGTTTAAAGCCATCTATTTCTGCCAACAAATACATGTACATTGACTTGGGAACAGTTCAGCTGGGATGATCGGGAGAATTTGGGATCATCTAAATGAATCACTGGTCTAAAATTTTGGGGGTAGTCTCAATTTTCTCAAAACCAGCCTTGTACCTTGCTGCCATCCTGCTGCCAACCAGACTTATTTGATAAATTAAATAAAAGCAGGAAATGGATGCGGCACCAATTTTGGGTGCTGCTGAGAAACTGGGTATTATGTTCATGTGGCCTAATGCCGAGGGAACTCTGCAGGTCAGAGTTGTTTATAGAGAGAGTTGTGACGTGAGTGTTTCAAGTGTTGGAATCAAAATGGGGGAGTATGCATCATTGCACATTGATAAGTTATAGTTGCATGCTGTGCTGCACACATAATGAATAGCCAGTTTGGTTCCAACCTTGTCAGTCATTCACAAATGATCACTGCCCAGTTTTCTGGTGCACTGAGGGATGTGGCTGTATGATCACATGTTTTTTTCTCTGTCTTACTATGTACACAGCATGAGCCCAGGTTAACTGCAATGTACCTTACATGCACGTACATACACGCACATACATGTACAGGTACTACATGCACCTGTAGGTACCTGAGTCGACTTGTTTGTGGTCACACGCTGTATAGAGTGTGTATGGGGAGCTGACACATTTCACGTGTTCTTAATGCATTTGCAGTCTATGCATGCCACAATTCCAGCCCAATAAACTTGTTTCAGTCCGAAATGTATTTGATTTTCAAAACCAAAGCTTCCCTTGGTCCAGTCCAGTCCCAGGTACGAAATACTCAAAAAATGTAAGAGAACAAACATGCCTTGTCTTTTCTTTCAACTTTTTTCCAAAAACATGTAATTAGTGGCCATTCTTTATTTCTTCTGCAAGCACAAAATCCAAAGCCTGTCTGACATGCAGATAATATTACATACTGAATAATGTTTCCGTGTGTTCTGTCAGATTGTCTGCATATATTTTGCAAATGTGTGTACAGTTTGTACAAAAATGGACCTGGCTCCTTACTTTTTTTTCAGGAACCAGTGGCGCCTCATTTTAATTTTTGCCAAATATAGCCCTGTATTCAGCTCTATTACAGGTTGTCCATAGTGGCACCACGGTGTGCTGGTACTCACTTCCCAGGCACCCCAGTACCATAACCAAGCCTTTTATGTTGAGCTATTAACCAGTACAATGAATGAAACTACCACCATATTGTGAACTTTTTGTCAGTGCCATATTGTCCATACATGTTTAGAAAATTAACGTTAAGGTTGGATGCATACATGTGCAAAGTTTACCAGCTTAACTGTACATGTACATGTATGTTGTTTTTCAACTGAGTGGGTGGCCAATGAAGCATGTGAAATGTAATATTTTAAAGATAATCGTGTGATGATACATGTACATTTATAAAATCATACATGCATAATTAGGCTTTGAATCCAGGAAAAACCAGCCCAGATGTTGTGCATTAAAGAAACAAATGCTTTCTGCCATATGACTTGTTTAATCATGTATTTGTTTGTATGTTTGGAATAGTTTTGAATCATCAGTAGATTGACAAACAGAGCTGCCTGAGACTTGCTGAAATCCTGACTTTTGCTTGAAAAAGAAGAGATTGTACATGTATTTACAAATGTATAAACGATTTTTGTGAATTTGCTTCATAACCAGCATGTTGTCTGTTCTCCCTATGTATTCAATGTAGTTTTATAATGCCCATCAAGTCATTTGCCTAATGTTATTCAGGGGCTATGTATAAAGATTTGCAATGAATCTTTGTTCACACTGGAGTTTTTTGAACCAACAACTATTGTGGCATCTGCAGAGGGAATAATCTTGCTTTCATGAACTGACACTCAAGCATATTGTGGATATGTATATATTAGTAAGAGGAAATATATGAAATTATTGGCTGGATTATCTCCATCAGTGATTTATTCCCTATGTATTCCACAGGTATATGGAATTCATGTATGGTGACATTAATTAAAAACTTTCCAACACTGGACCTTACATGTATGTCAAAATAAAGTTTGTGAAAATAACCATATTCTGTGACCATACACGTGTGCTACATTCATGTGTGTCAGTTGGGCCTGGGCCAATTACTCAATATCAGATGTTGGATTAATTGTTGAATATTTATTTTGCAATCAAATAGTCAAGGGGAGAATAGAAAAAATCAGTTGCTTGGTTACTGATATTACATCCTGAAAGCATATTTCAAGGTGTTAAAGTGTATGAAACTTAAAGGCAGCTGAATGCATATGCCCAACTAGGAGGCCAAAAAATACCTTTGCTTCCGTATTATCCTTTACTTTTTGTGAACAAGTATGATGTACATGTAATTTGACTCTGCTTTTGTTAGAATGTAGTACGATTGAATACCGGCATTCAGTCAAATGGAAGGTAATATTTGACATCAAATTCTTTGAAGTGACTCAGACTTTTTGTCAACTTGTGAGATACTGGCCTGCTGCACATTAAAGATATGCATGCAAATGTGCCATCTTTGAATTTACAGTAAATGTAATAACACTAAACATCAGTTCATTGTGGAAGTAATGGTCTGTTTTAACTTTCTCTCCCAAGATTACAAAATTCGCAACTGGCTTTTTGGAACAAATAGCTACCACAGCCAGCAAACAAACATCCAACATGTGTTTAGACGGTGCAGTTTAAAGCAATGAACATAACGGTGGTGCGTCATTTCATGGATGATCAATATCAAAATTATTAATGGAACTTCCATAATGCACATGTATTCAGTGTCCTTACAGAGCAGTTAATGATAATGATAGTAATAATATCAAACCATTTATACAGGTAAGGCGCACAGTATCTAACAGCATCTTTAATTCAAAGGCGTCATTTTATTGTCATCAATTAAGTTACATACAGTGTATACGCATCAGTTCTACTGCTGTTTATTGTTTTTGATACCAACCATTGCCCTTTTCAATGCTGTTTCATTCCTATCCAGGTGCTACATCAAGGGATGGCTTCACCGCAGTTAAATTCACCGCCCTAGGCAGACCACAGATGCTTGTAAGTTGTCTCTAATTAATATTTACCTGATCACCCTTGCCCCGACAACCAATTAATGCACTTACATCAAGAACCGTAATGAAATTGGGAAAGTGGTCATGCCTTGGTGGTTTTCATGAAATCATTGACACCTGTTTTTTGTGCCATGTTTGTCTTGGTGTCCAGCACTCTTTTTGCCATATTTCAAGAGGGTTTCAGGGATTGCAGTAAGTTTGCTAATAGATATTTAACCATGTTCGTGAGTAAAATCAGTGAAGTCGTCTTTGGCTGAAGCTTGAGGTATTTGTGTGCAATGTCAGTATGTGAATATGCACTTAGAGCACGTTCAGTCATTTCTCTTGAGTTTACCGCCACTCTCGCCACTTGTACAGATGGGCATGCACAATCTGTGGTTTTCTTGAGCTTCTTGAGGTCAGCCACAACTGATCAGAACCCGAGGTCACACAGCGATTATAAGTGCGAAACGAAAATGAAGTTGGAAACACAATGGGCATCCAAACGAACAATTCAGATCATTTTTAAGGACTCCAGGACTTGCATGAACTCCAGACGATTGGCCTCTTCATTTTTCTGAACCCTTCCCAGTTGTATCGAATTTGCCTTGCGTTGTTTTTTTGCATTGTATTTTGGGGTACATGTACCGGTCCCCCCCCCCCAAGTTACTGACTCGATGAGTCTTGCATGTTCATGTCCTGTGAAAAGTCACATGAGTGTGACATTAAACGCAGATGTGCATGCACAAGTGATTGTAGGGAAAGTGATCTGAACACGTTGCTTGCTGTTGTATTGAGCTACTGCCACAGCACATTACAGGGTCACAGTCTGTGGAGAGAATCCCCAAACTGTTCACCGAGTGCCTGAATCATTTATAGCAGTAATGCATTGGGGCTTTTGTTGACAGGAAGTACATACAGCATGTGCCATGTGCTTTGCCTATGCTTTATTGAGCCAATTATTAAGGAAAAATGTTGCCCATTAGACAGTTAATAGTCATGGGTTTATGCTCAACCTGTTTTAATGTGGAATTTATGGGCCTGTATATATAGTTCACATTTATCTGGATCTGTATCAGCTACATGTATCCGGATGCTGGCTCACTCCATCCATTAGGCAGGTTCAAAGCGTCCTTGACTAATGACAGATTACTGATCAAGATCTAGAACTGTGTGAAATTTTATGACCCGATTGTATCAGTAGTATACATTCAAGTCCTAACTTCTCAGGGTATAACATTTGCTGATCCACATGTAGGTGGAGCCAAAAGGGGGTCATCCCTCCCCCAATCATTGCCGTTTACCTGACTGGGCATCTATTCAGACATGGTGAAACTTTTTGTGAGTTCATTTCCTTGGGCACATGTAGAAGTACCGTGCAGTCAGAGTTTCATGCGGATTTTATTACTTGAGACAGTCCAAGTTCCAAAGATGTTGGCAAGCAAGTTTTCTGCCAGACTCGTGCGTATTTATTTGCTGATCAAGTGATTTATTTAACGGAACTCGAACCTATTATGTGTTCAGAATCCCTTTAACACTCACCTTTCTATGTAACCAGCTCAATTTGTCTGAGGTCCTCATCCGCACCCGACAAGTGTTCGTCCAGATAGCGGGAACCAACAACGCCCTTATTGATTTGCAGCTGACCAAGGAGCAGTTCCAGTCAGAGCTTGAGGCCTTGGGGATCACATCGCGCGACGACACGGGAGAGTGGTTCACCTGGATGGACTACGATCAGGATGGGTCAGTATTTTTCACCTTTGGGGACACATCTTTGGAGGGATTTTCCCTGGAGAAAGTCCCTTAGATTATTTGAAATTTCCACAGACCTGTAACATAATTGCATCACGCTTTGTTTACATTTGCACTTTTCTTTGACGTTGAGGTACCGATAGGACATAATTTATCAAGCCCTTATTAGAAAGATGTACATTTAAACACAGTGTTCCGTTAGTGTGCTTTTGGTATATTCTCCACATGCCTGTAGAGGCAGATTTTAAACTACTTCTTTGGCTTGGCCCAGGAAGTAAGTGCCGCATTAAGTTGTCCTGTCATTGTAGAGAATATTTCTAATTCAAAGTTCTTTGTCTGTCTGGTTTCAGTCGTATTGATCTCCTCGACTGGGACAGGCTGATGGAGCCTGAGATCAAGCTGACGAAAATTTTCAAAGTCCCCCAAATACAGGTAGGTAGAAATAATAAGTCAAGCGGGGAAGTAGGCTCTGTATGGAGACATGGTGCCAGGCAGTCACTCCTTACAAAACCCAAGTCAGTGCATTCTACCATTGCTGGGGGCCATCAAGAATGTCTAGTAAAGTGTTGCTGGATTTGCCTACTTTACTTGTCAAGGGTTAGCATAGCGGTTTCAAGGAAGTGAGTTAGCGTAGCAGTTCTTTCGTCACTTTGCACCAATGATGCCCGGGTTTGAGTCCCAGCTTGGCCCAGGCTTTAAGTGCATTTGGTTTCAAGTCCATACTCT
>NW_019091434.1:1123278-1139503 GCF_001949145.1 Acanthaster planci
CCGGGGTACTCCGGTTTCCTCCTGCCTCTAAAACTGGACCTTCTTCATAACTCTGTAATGTGATGCTCAAACTTGCCGCAAGGTGTGCCTAGCAATGCAAACACAGGCTCGTGCCGGTACAGATAAACTGTTTTTAACGTTTGTTCACCTGTTCAGAGAGGACATCTTGAGCCTCTGCAGCTGAGTCTGACCGAGGAGGAGGAGAGTCAGATGAAGAGGATGCTGTCTCGCATCAACACACTGGCCAAGGTAGGATTGGAATCTCAAAATAACTTCAGACATTGCACGTAAAGAATAGCACCCGGGGCTAAATTTCACAGAGCTATTAAGCGGGGAAAAAAAACTCACTCAGCTGATTTCAGCTGAATTCGCTTATTTTGGGTACAACAAAAATTGTGTACTTATTTTCTGTTGTTTGGAATCAGTGAGGAACCAATTCCAACGTTGTTCTTGTTTGGTCAGAAAAACCAAAGTCTTGAAAACACCCAACCAGTGACCAAAGCAGAAACATGTTTGTGGTCACGGCTTTGAAAAGATGCTCTAGGTACATGTAGGCACAACTGTAGACTTCATGGGACCAAGTGTGCTCTTTTCTCTTTTCCTTTCCAAACAAAATTCAACAGAGAGCCCGGGACAAAGGCGTCAGGTTGATGATTGACGCCGAGCAAACCTACTTCCAGCCAGCAATCAACAGGCTAGCCATGGAACTCATGCGCAAGTTCAACAAGGAACAGCCCACCATATTCAACACTTATCAGTGCTACTTGAAGGTACACGTGTAGGCTTGACCTTGGATTGACAAGAGTAAAGGAGACAATCTGGGGCAAAATTTAATAGAGCTGCTTAAGCACTGAGTTTGCTTAAGCACGAAAAAACCTTTCTTAATAAACAAAGGTGACCAGCTCAAACTCTATGTGATTGTCATGCTAACCAAAAGACAGGTAAAAAACCATTCCAAAGCAATATACATCACAAGAAGTTTTGGCTGGTAACCTGATTTATCCAGCAAGGGTTTTTCAAGCTTAAACAAATTTTTCGCTTAAGCAGCACAATGAAATTAGCCTCAGTATCTTATGTACAGATGGTTATGAGCGATCCCAGCAATGATGGCAAGTGCAGGCAGACATGTTGAAAATGCTGCCATTTTCCACACTATATGCGTTCCTCTCATACCTTGTACAATCTTGACTGTTGTTAGTTTTAAATCAAGACTACTCATTTTGTTTGCATGTCAGCCATTGGTCAAGTGTGCTTGGTCCCCCGGATGCATGTTGTGTTCAGATTATGAGCGAAAATCAATGAGTTGTCTACAGATGGTCATTGTTTGAATTTGCCTGTCACTCTTCTGCTCATGTCTGCCATCTCATAAGTCCCTTCAGGTCCGTCACAAGTCATCCAGTGTTAAATCAAGTCATGGGCTACTCCTGTGCACTGTGACCTCAGCATTGCTGTCATTTGCTCCTTGTACGCTGCCTATGTGGGAGGCAGAGCCTCAACCTGGCAGCTTGTAGAATTGCATCAAAATCACGTCAACCCAGCTTTTGAAATATTTTCCAATCGCATGGTATAAGAGCTGACGCAGCAGGTGCAAAATTACCAAGCAACATACACGGGAATTACTGAACCAGCTATAGCTATTGTGTAAAGCTGCCAGATCGAGGCTGTGCTTGCGTATGGTGGCTGCTTGCAAAGGGTGAATTCTGTAATCTGTTACTTATGAGAAGGACTTAGGATGAGTTGGACTACGTTAACACCAGTGTCAAATACAGGGTTGAGGTGTACCCTTATTGCTCAGTATGCTTTTACTGTATGATATCCGGAAACGAAATCAAGGATTCTTGAAAAGTGCCTATGGCACTGTACCCTGCAAGCCTGACGAAATCTGG
This sequence comes from Acanthaster planci, assembly GCF_001949145.1. Next base: position 1,125,165 of record NW_019091434.1, read on the forward strand.
AGAAGGAAGACAGCGAAGAGGTGTTCAGTTGTTGAGGGGGGAGAAAAACCCAATTAATCAGGCAGGGACAGAAAACTCCATTGACCTGTCAGCCTGGTTGGGATGCCAACCCTGAATCAAAGAAGCAGAAGACAAAGGAAGCACCATTGGTTCAGCCTGACTGTTGAGTTACCACCCTTTGAATGAATGTTCACAGCAAACAAGCATGGGGGGAGAACCTCTCTCAAATCTCTCAATTAGAGACTTTAGGTAACATTCTGTTTCTCTCCAACAGCAAGCATTCAACAACCTGAGCATTGACATGGAACTGGCCCACCGAGAGGGCTTCCACTTCGGTGCAAAGCTCGTCCGTGGCGCTTACATGGACCAGGAGCGCAAGCGAGCCAAGGAGATCGGCTACGAGGACCCCATCAATCCAAACTATGAGGCCACGAGTGCCATGTATCACCGATGCCTGGACATGGTCTTGGAGACAATCCGGAACCGGGGGAGCGTGAAGATCATGGTGGCGTCACACAATGAAAAAACGGTCTGCTTTGCCGTGGAAAGGTTAGTTTTTTTTAGCACTGATGCATTTTGAAGATGCTGCACACATGGTTAAGCCTGTTTGAAAATGTCATGATGACATCATCAAAATCTGATAGTTGGATTCCCATATACTGAAGGAACATCTGGTTGTCTTCAAACTCTGTGGAAAGGTGAAAGACGACTTCTTTGTTGAAAACCCAAAGTGAAGTCGCGGTAACGTCATTGTTTGATGTTTTAAAATAATTCAACTATTTGCATGTAAATTTATATAATTTTCTTCTACTTGTCATTTTTTTGGCACTGTTCCAAATCAAATCACTTCAGAATGTCACAGATGTGGTATCTCTATGGAGTGTAAGTATCTTGTACTAGTACAGTGATATCATGTTACACATTGGTAATTATGAAATCATGCCTCCATGTAACAGATACTGTCTGACCACAAAAAACTTGAAATCAAATCCACTGTCAAAACCTCCGGGAGATTTCTGTTGATAAAAATGATACCACCGTTTCCTAATCTCCTTGGCCTTGCCAGCTTAGTCTGTTTTTGTTTCCCGGCCAGTTCTTCCTGTTAATCAATTCAATTCTTTTCATTGCCAGTACTCATCTTTAAAGAAAAAACAGGAAGCTGGACTTCCTCTGTTACTCCTATCAGGGGATCCATGTTGCTACATGAGCAGGAAATAATGTGAAGGGGGAAATACAGTAATGTATGTGCCACCGCCCTGCGGAGACACATTCAAACATTAGGGGAACCCTAACAAATGTTGACTTCCCGACGGGATCCAAAATTGAAATTCCTCTGCCACGATCATTTGACGGCTAGTGGGATCAAGCCCAATCCTTGGTGGCTTCGTTTTGATTATTTTTTACTTTTTTCACATCGGAAATTCTCTTCTTTGCTCCCCCCAGAATGGAAGAACTGAAGATCAAGCCCAAAGATCGTGTGGTCTACTTTGGCCAGTTGTTGGGCATGTGTGACCAAGTCTCATTCCCCCTAGGTAGGTTTCCTTCCACCCCAGAGTTGGACCTTGTTCTTGTCCGTATACTCTTATCCACTTTTACTTTCCTCAAATCATTCAGAACCCTGTGTTATGTTTTGGAACAAAAAATAAAAACCCAAACTTTGGTGCCATTTTTTACTGACAGCCCCCCTAGGTATTTCAATAGGGCAAGGTCTTTCGAGAACAAAGCAAGTCTACGAGTCAGTGTATGACCAAGCTGATAGGGTTAGACTTAGCGTGTCTCCCGTTGCTGTTCTTAATCGAGCCTGGGATGCGCTTCATTATTGATATGCACAGTTGGAATACTCAACTGGCTCATCAGTGCAATAGAATAAAAAATAACGTATGTTTTTCGGAATTACAGGCAACATTGTTAGGCCATCAAGCATAGTTAGATGTTCAGCTTGATTTAGACTGACTCACAACCCACCAGTAGTCTTTCACAAGTTATCTAGTCTCATGCAACCTCTACTCCGGGGGCTGCGTGTGTGTTCCACCATTAGCCCCTGGTTGTGTAGCATATGAAAATGACCCTGACTAGCTATTCAGGATGAATACACATAGGCGTAAAGTGAAACGCCTGCATATATCTCAAGCCGCACACTCTTATGCTGGTATTCGCCTGCACGTCATGCACACATAAATCTGCAACACACGTAGACACATTATTATTATTATTATTTATTCATGCCAGAAATAAAAACATACCCCAGCGAGACGGGCATAGGGGAGACAAAAGCAAGGAGACTCACTATGGCCACAGGGACCTACCACCCCGCGTCTCACTGGAAATTAAAAATAAATAAGATATTCTTTAAAAATATTAAGCTTATTTGAAATAAAATGAAAGATGAAAAATATAAAGAAATATATAAAAAATATAAAGAAATAAAAATATTCAACAGAAAAAAAAAACAAAAAACAAAAAAACAACACTACAGTCCTAATTTAAATCTCCCAAATAGCAGGATATTTAAATAATACAGTATCAGAGGTTAAAATCATGCAAGGTATGTTGGGAACCAACATGGCACTGCAAGATCATACCTATGGGAACGAAGTTGAGTCTCGAGCCAAGTTGCAAGATACGCAAATGAGCTGCAGCAACATCATTCCGTTCTGTTCATTCCCTGTTCGTGAACTTACAAACGTGACTGCAGATCTGTCATAAATTGATCACAGTGTCAAGTTGGTTGGGTTTTAACCTGTATTTTCCTTGCACTGAATCACTGAGGAAATTTGCCTCAGAAGTGTTGATCTTCATATTGTCTCGCCAGCTGCATGGTGAGCCGTTTAAGTACACTGTAGGAAAAGATGCTAAGTGAACATCACTTCAGAAGTTGTGCATGACAGCCATTTTGCTGGTAAGAGGTTTTGTTCCTCATGGAAAAACACATGAATATTTTTGAGCACACCTTATGTGCTGTCCCTCCATAACATAAGCAGTTGCCAGAAAGATGGCTTCCATGCACAACCTCTATCTGGTTCGTAAGTGTGACATCACTTCGATTTAAACCACTGCCACTGCACACGTGCACTGCACATAGGGTTACATGCATTGATCACCGTTTACATGGAACCATGGAACTGGAAGTTAACACGAATATTCAGCGATTGTCCAATGAGAGCCTACAAATCGTGGCGCGTCCGCCTTTGTGACGAAGTCACTTACAAACGGGATTTTCATTAAATCAGCTGCACCCTCTCTTCCTCAACATCATCACTCACAGGTCAAGCGGGGTATGCCGTTTATAAGTACGTCCCCTACGGCCCTGTTGAAGACGTCCTGCCATACCTCTCCCGCCGAGCCCTGGAGAACCGGGGCATGCTTAAGGGTGTCAAGAAGGAGCGTCAACTCCTATGGCAGGAGCTCAGGCGAAGGATTCGACAGGGACAGGTGCTGTATTCTCCCACACAAGCTTGATCTCATCCACAACAGAAAATAATAACAGCCAGTGGTGCATCCCTTGCCCCCCCACCCTCTTGGCATGTTGCCAAGTATTTTTCCCTTTAGGAATAAAAAGGGGCCAGCATTATTTTTTTACAAACAGTACTACTGCTGTTCTTGGGATGGAGTATTGAGGAATCATTTAAGTGCCAAAAAAGAAAGTTTCCGAAACCTGTTATGAAACCCTTAAGACACTGAACAATATATTCTGAAATGAAATAAAACTCCTCCCATTTTTAGCACTGATGAAGCAATAATGTGCTGGACAATCAGAGGTGATGAACTGTCTGCAGATTTCAGCCAGACAAACTGACTGTTAAGATTTGTAAACAGAAGTGGTGCCAGTTTTGAAGCACTAATACATGTTGTTTCACAACATGACAGATTGCTTGTGGTTTCTGCAATCTCGCAGTCAACGAAAGCAGCATTTGTGTCTTTTGTAGTTGTGTCTTTTGTAGTTGTGAAGTGTGAAGCATATCTTCAACCATACTAATGTATGGTTGAAGATATTGTTTGGGCAAATACAGGATAAATTTAGTTTCGGTGATCTCAGAGTATCTTGAAAACCTGTGTAAGTGTTCTCTGACTGCTTCTGAAGAAATTTATGTATACTTATTTTGCTAACTCTGCATACATTCACTTATGTTCTCATTTTTTACTATTTATTTCTTACGTGTTTTTCCCCAAAAAGAAATTGTATTTCTATATAGTTGCAATATTGTTTTTCTAGCTTTATGCATGCGGTGTCTTTCCATTCTGTTTATTTATCAAGAAAAATCTGATGTTAATAATGTGTAGTTGCTCTCAAATGTACTAATGCAACTAAGTATTAATCCTTTTCTGTCTACAGCCCCATTCTCCAGGTGGACCTTATTTAGAGAAATAGGACGCTGTCTTGTGAAAACAGTTGCTCTGCATTGAACTGGATGATCTTTTCTTTTTTTTTTTGAAAATCATAGTACATGTATAAGGAAGCCATTCAGCACAGTGGAGGATTTGAAAGTTTTCTCTACCAAAGGTTCCGAATGCCTTTATAAAGACAGGTGATGTTTGAAGAGGGTAGTACTCGGGCAGGTTAATGGTATGATCGAGCCTTAAGCATGTATTTCCCTTTGTAAAAATTACCATGAAGGAAAGGGCTTTCCAGCATCTGCTGCTGTGTCTGGCACATGTTTCCTTCCACAACTTAGTTTTGCTTATTGTTCAGGTCCAACACTACAATGCTATTGAGCTTTTGTGGTGGAAACGAGACGTTTGATGGATTATTTTGTGAGTCAGCGGTTATCAAATATGCAGTAGCCTTTTTCAAGCAGTGAAAATTCGTTTAATTCCTGTCTTCGTGCTAAACAAATCATGATATTCTTGCAATCGTGGTTTTCACAAGAACGTGAAACACATAAATATGAAGCCAGCATTGAACTAAAGGCCATCCTGATGGTCATTAGCTTGTAAAAGTTTTTTAAAGCCACATTCAATGAACTTACAAATCAGGTTCGCTGTGATTTTATTCTGTCACAGCAATACATTGCTTAACCGAAAGTCCAGTTGATATTTTAACCAACCGACCTGAGCTTTCAGGTCAATTGGTCACTTATTTAGGTTTGTGTGGCATCTAATTTGCATACCGGTTTGATTTTTATTTTTAGTGAATGACATTCCTGGAGCTATTAGTTTGGCTGGATCTGTGAGCTAGGCCATGCCTTTTGATTATGTAATGGCATTGAGCCCAAGAGGGTGTGTCCCCTTATAATGACTGACTCTTGGTTGTGGGGCTCATTCCTGCACCAACCACCTTGGCATGAAGACTTTTTTTTAGTGATTTCGTTTTTGTTCCTGAATTTTCTGTTTCGTTCGGGGGTTATAGTTACGCCCCATGGGCCGTCTTGTCGTCGGTTGCAACTCGTCTTTGGATTTTCTGGCTTTTCTTTATGATGCTTTGCCAACCTCCGACTAGTTCCTTGCTCGAAACTTTATCCTGGATCGACATTGAGTTGTCACATCGAACACCTTTTTATTAAGGTGTTCTTCATGCCTCATATTTTTGGTAGCCTTGTATTTCTGACCAACAATTCATAAATTGACTTTAAATTAGGTTCGTTCTATAGGAAGCTTTGCTCGAAACTAGAGCAAGTTCCAAAACACCTGCCGTGTTAGGATACAGTTGTGACTCTTGCAATTTTCTTTATACTTTTCTGTATATGAGAATGAGGTTTGAGACACATAAACCGAATTTTGATGTGATTTAGAATTCTTATTTATGAAACTTCAGATTTAAACAATCCCTTGCGAGTTAGTCTTTGTGAATTATAATTTCGAATGTTACACAACCGTGTCTAACAGTAATTCCGCGGGATACTCCTACTCCTTCCCGCTTGTGCTCCGTCATTACACATGGGGTAGTCGGTGAAGGTTTTTCTGTGTTTGAGGACCTTGCTAGCGACATTTTTTTTGTCGTCTGGGTTTACACAATTCGAATAGTGTAGAATTTAGTAGGGTTTAATTGTGTCGATAAAAATCAGTTTGTGATATGTCAAGGAACGATACTCGCTTCTAATGACGCTGTTGCATAAAATGGCTCAATATCTCTTTTAAAAAAGCGTTTGCACTTTTCGCTTTATCGAGTGTGTCATTACAAACGTCCATTACAAATATATATGTGGGGTATATCTTCAGGAAAACCCCTACAAGAAATATTTTCAACAGTTTATGTTGTACTGTATGGCATGTTGGCTACACGCGGTGCGGTGTCTCCATGTGAGACTACAGCATGCACAAGTATCGAACACTGGCTACAGCTCTCCACCGCTGCCTCATTTGATTAAAATTCAAAGCCCTTACAGTTTATGTTGTACTGTATGGCATGTTGGCTACACGCGGTGCGGTGTCTCCATGTGAGACTACAGCATGCACAAGTATCGAACACTGGCTACAGCTCTCCACCGCTGCCTCATTTGATTAAAATTCAAAGCCCTATCGCAGGAGACAGGACCGGCGCAAAACAGCCAGCCAGCTTTGCCCTACTCCATGATTCAAATCCAAGGTCGTGATTTCCCGATAGGACAGAGTAAATAAATATAAGCAGGCTCCATTGAATTAGTGATGGTGATAAGAGTGGCGTACAGTGTATAGGCGTGGGAACACTGGGGCATATGGATCACTTTAACATGGAGGTTGTTTTGAAAGTCTTTTTAAGGAATGATTTATGATAAGAAATGTTTGTGTGTGTGTACACAGAGTTGAATATTACAGACACTTTTCTTCTGTATTGAATGTGCTTGCAATATATTTTTATACTCTAAAGAATAATTATTTCTATTATTTTAAAACAAATTTTGAGGTTGAAAACATTTTGTTTTACTGCAATATATTAAAAGGGCAGTGGATATATATCTGTCACCGTCAAAAGTTCCCAAACGATATCCTGCTCCTGGACTTTTTTATTGGGCTATATTTATGACGTCATTGTTTCCGGCAGTACCTGTTGATAGCTATTCGACCGGTCTGCCGAAATTTTGTGAAAAACCTTCAAATGTTCTGACATGGCGCACTTCAAAAACATATTTCAGTAAATCTCACGTTGACATGTAAGAAGTCCTCCAAAGTCCATGACGTTTAGAAAAATCATTTTCACCCACATACCCAACTTTAAGTATGAGGAAATTATTCCATTGTTTTGTGGCCCATATTAATAGAGTTCATTTGGTTGAGAAAAAAAAACCAGGAAATGGGGCCGTAATAAAATTTCATCGGAATTTTGACAGAAACAGAAACTTGAGATTTATGCACGGGAATATCGGAGTTAGATCAAATTTCACTCATTGTGAAAGTAATTGAGGTAACAATATTGCTCTCACAGGAAAAAAAAATAAATAAAGGTGGGCCACGTTAGGAGCTGCACCATTTTACGACTCCCAGCAGAATGTCGTTTCAGAACTTCGGTCGGCGACGGCAAAATACCCACTTCCTGGTGGAAACTTTGAGGTGTATTTCTGATGTCAGGAATGAAAATGTTCTGGATGTGCCTTCTGTGAACGTGCTTATAGTAACATTTCCGAGTCTTATGTGGAGTCCTTGAACAAATTACGCATGATTGGTTGATGTTGTGATGTATATACAAGCTATCATAATAAAAAGAGCAGTTGGATAAAAGTACAACCAGCCATAACAGAAAAATATGGCTGGTGCTCACAACGTTGTAAAAGCCAGAATATGTATGAATAATAAATGAGCTAGAGCAAGATACACATTAGACGCATGTTTCAACTTCAGCATGGAGGGTGGAGATTTTGACAACAAAAGCCTTTTCATTAATATAAGCCCAGAAAGGTTCAATGTAAGGTTTTTTTTCTAAAGTTTGTATTCCTTCAAAGTTCCTTTGGAAAAAATCAAGTTTCTCAGATTTAGTCCTTCCCTCTGCCTGTTTCATGCTTTCACTGATTAAGCAGCCCATTTAATTCATCTGAGGTGTGAATAAACATTCACATTTTCTGAATTTAAAATAAATCGTAGAAATTCATCTTGTGTCCTAACATTACTTGTTCTAGAGCCTACTACCGCCAGAGCAATCCTTTTCATGTTACGGGTTATTTCTTGTTCTCTTTCAGAATAGCAATGACATACAGACGACATTTTATTGTCCCCGTTAAAGTACGTGCCCTACCAGTCAGAATTTGTTTTCGCAGCTGAGGTCTCTTGTGGTCGCGCCTTCGGCGCTATACGATCTTTGGTTGTGGTCTCAAATTTGGTGTGCATGTACACGTACATCTGCCTGCACATATGACGGTAGTGAACATATATCCAAACTGCTGGCGGTAGATTTAAAGAGCACCTCTTAGTAGAACATGTTTTCTCTAATTTTATCTGGTTAAATAAGTAGCCAAATCAAACGCAGTGTCATTTTGTCTTCCAAGTCACCTATAACAAGCAAAAAAGGGGTGTTTTTTTCATGCCAAGATCCGAACTCTGAATGTAGATTGCGTCATTTGGAGAAAACAGAAAACGAGGTGAACCCGCGGCCCCGCCCATTGCTCGTTCGTAGAGGATAAACCAACGTGCTTGCCAAATAATGGCTACGTGCATTCGTCCCGAAACTACTGCATTCGATGAAGCGCTTACTGTTTTATTATTAGTTCTGCATCTTATCATCATTCATTTAAGCTAATGTCAAGGATTGGGTTATGCTGTCCTCTTTAAATCTGGATTTTCCAATGTCAAAAGTCTTCTTCTGATTTGTGTCAATATCGGATTTCCTTTTCGACACAAAAATTGAACTTGATCAAACCATGAATTAAACCCAACTACAGTGCATGTAAACTATTCAGAAACTGGTGGGGAAATTTGAGTTGATTTGAACGGAGATGGAAATTGACCTTGGACTTGTTTTTAGATAAAAAATGAAACAAAAAATACAACTTTATTTATCAAATTAAAAACGGCTAGTCCACTTCAAGGGACAGCACACATTTTGCAACTATCCAAAATGTAACCAAAGAAGTTATTGTTCAGACTTAATTACATTCCATTCTCGGGATATGGAAGCATTCACAGAATTCACGGTGCACACACGTGCTGTGCATGTACTACATGGTGCATGTGCAGTTGACAGCCTCATGAATAATTCATGTACTTTGACTCGCCCACGTAAGGAAAAAAATCGCGGCAGGCGTGGAGATAATATTGCCCCAAGACTAGTTTCACTGTTTTGGCCCGTGCACCGTGCGAAACCTCACACTCTAAATTCATGAATAATTGCTCATGCGCACTACGAAAAACCGAAGTCTGCATGGCGTGCGGTATTAGGCTGTGCCGCCCTCCATCGCCAGCGCATGTCATCTGCACGGTGAACCGTAGACTTTACTCAAGTCGGAATATCTTTAACGTCTTTGTTTCTGTTTTGGATATCGAGGCCGCACATTGTTAGTTTCTTCGCGGCCTCTTGTGTCCACTTACTACTATGAGTTCAACTGTTGTTCAGAAAATCCAACTTAAAGAATCTTCCAACCGTTTGTGCACAACGAATGGCTTCATCTACTAAAAGTGGTTGCAGCCAACCACAGTGCCGAACTTGTTTTTACGTCGTTTTATGCCTGCATTATAACGAACGAGTCTACAAGTCTGATTATTTTGATTGGGGAAATTTTGTATACAGTATGCAAGATCATGTCGTTCATATGCAATAATGAGTAACTGCATATCACCGACGGGGGGTCCGATTGGCCTATCAAGTTGGACTTCTGACTGGTCTGGTTCCCTGCCCAAAGATTCCCTGACGACTCTTGATAAAAATCTTAGGTCAGGCATCACCCACGGATACGACGCAAGGGTCAGGGACCAGAAGTTCTTCCTGACGTCAATACAAGCAAGCCAACCTACGCATTTGTATTCGGCTCGGTAAAATGGCCGCTGGCTGGCTTCTTTTTCATACAAAGGCGTTGCAAGTCCAGGTTTTTTTATATACGTCCGTGGCTGAGACCGCCACACCGGACCCTTGAGGGTGCACCACTACAAATAAATTCCCATAGACAGCAGTGATAAATCCCCATACTTCACAAATATTTAAAAAAAATATGAGACTGGACCTCTGGGCCGGGCTCAGGGCTTCCAATTTTGAGCAAGTTGGATGCAATCGGGTCCGAAAGTGGCACTATTTGAGCCAATTTGCAGAGGAAGGCATTTTCAAAATGGCTACTTTCCTGGGCAGTGAAATTTCCTTCGTTTTGGGGGGGGGTCTGCTTTGGGCGAGAATTTCTCAAAAATTCGTTTGTCAACCCATTAAAAATGGAAAGGAAAATGAAAGAGGACGTGTGGAACATCATTTTTCTGTGCAGCCTGAACACCTGTGAGAGTTGTGAGTATTTTTAAAATATTTGTGCAACCTTGATTCCTCGGGTAGTCAGAATCATCGGGTCTGGTATCCAGAGTAACTGGTGACGTATTATATTTGGCACACGGACAAAAAAGGCATCAAATGAGGGCGCCCTATAAGGATTATGCGAGCTGCATGCTGGGCAAGCTGACTGCAGTGGTCAGTGGCTCGACGACCGTGTGGTGCGTACCGGCTGAAGGGATGTTTAACTAGGGAACAGCAACGTAAATCCGACTTGATTCATGTCTTGGTCCACCGTGAAAAACAGTAAAACCAGTCTCGGGCCAAGACAAGCATGGAGAACAAACCTACTGAATGGCCGACTTGCACCATGTCAAGGGGCCGGGGCAGTGCGCTGATCCGACGGAATGTTAAGCATGTTTTGTATAGGGCCTCGTGTACATGTGAAAACATTCTTGAGGCCCCAGAAGTTGTACCGGAAAGACCCGGTTTCTGGCCGCGCCCGGTTCGGTGTTGAGACACATAAGCGTGCGAGCAAGGAAGGACAGTGGAAGAATGGTAAGCAGACATGATTTCATCTTTGGTTGCTAAGTTTGCTTTGGATTGTGCGGTTACAGGATGTCATGCAATGTCCTTAGTCTGGTTTTAGAAGTGCCTTAAGAGGAAAAAAACCAGGATGTGTCATATGTACATGTATCAATGGATAAAACGGATCATACAGAAACTGTCTACGTGTCTTGATTACGCTCCACTTAGTAGAGCTATGTCTTGGTAGTCTCGGTCCAAAGACCGCGACACAAACCACACTTGGTTGCAGACAACATCCACAAACACAATTTGCGGCATTATTTCGCAGACGAAACATCGAACCAGCGAGGGGCACGGTTGCAGTGCATGCAGTGAGCAGTGTGTTTGGGATTAGCACAGGTCACATTCGCCAGGATGTTGTTAGCCTTTGATCAAGGTGCCGGCAGTGAAATGGATCATCGCTCAAGAGCGAGGAGCTGGAAGAGACTAGTTTAAGCACCAAACAACGCACTATTACAGACTAGAACCGCACGCACGCCCCGCACGCCTTTGGAGTTCTGCCCACGTAGCTTATGTTTTTCTTTACATTTGCTACCGTTTCGGTAGCAGTGCGATTATGCGTATGCGCAAGTCTCCACCAATCAAAACGATCGACATCTGTCGCGCATGTAATAAATTATTCATCATTACAATGGCGCGCGTATTCAACACGGCGTCCTTTCCGGCAGTGATGTAAGCTCCAGACGACAATCTCTTCCAGAATTGCCTCAAATATGCAGCACCAAAGCTTGGGTATCCGATCGACAAATTGAAACCACAGCAAATGTTGGCCGTGAAGGCTGTTCTGGAGGGTCAAGCATGGACGTGTATAATAAAATCTGGACTCGCAATGCCCTTAATCAGCTTATAGAGTCATTGAATCCACTCGCGGCCATTTTACCGAGCCGAATACAAAGCTTTCCTGGCAATGCCAGCCTTTGTTCTTCCTGACGTCAATAGAAGGGAGCCAACCCACGGTTTTGTATTCGGCTCGGTAAAATGGACGCTGGTTGGCTTCTTTTTCATACAAAGGCGTTGCAAGTCCAGTTTTTTTTTATATACGTCCGTGGGGTCAAGACGTATTTGTCAATCTTCAAACTGGATATGGCAAAGTTTCAAATACCAGGACGCACCGTGCAAAGACATCATGAACGTAGCCTAGACATGCTCGGACTATTTAGCCCCCAAAACACAATTGGTTCAGAGAAATGTGAATAATTCATAAATATTAGCATATTGAATAATTCAGATAACCACTAGAAACAAAGCTCCAAAGGTGCTTGCGGCGGCGCGTACAGTCCACGACTCACACAGCTCGGCAAATGCATGCGCATGCAGGGTTAATTTTGGGCTTGCATGCAGTTCGTCATGCGGTCTTGACTATCCATTTCGCCGCGGGTGCCTTGATCAAAGGCTAGGATGTTGTAGGATCGCACCACATCCGAGCCGTCACTATTTTCTGCTCGGTAGGAAAAGAACGTGAAAATCACAACTAACCAAATCAAATACTCAAATCGATTCACAGATCGACTCAGTTGTACACTCAGTCGAAAGGAATTTACAAGGCAAAAGCATTCATTAAACTTTGAGATATTACATAACTAAAAAGCTCTGTGTAAAGATAATCTTCCTATTAATGGGTTTGGTCCCATGAATTCATACTATAGTATACATTCTGCTTTGACTACGTCCTGCCCTTGCATGGCTTGGAATAATCGACGGAGATCGAACACTTTCACGAGTCAGTGACAGCTTTAAAGGCTGAAGCTCATTTGAAACTGGTCTATTTTAAAGGAAAACAATCGAGAGCAAATGCGGATTAAGAGTGCTGGGTCTGACGGGAGACTCTAAAGCCTTGTGGCGACAGCACTTACATTGGGAACCGAGAGGCAATTTCCACAAACGTCAACCCCAAAATTACAACTTGGTGGTTATTGTTTGCAAACAAAAGAAAGGTTCATAGAACTCATAGACTCTAGAAGTCTTTGAACTCAGTCAGTTTACTGCAATATCGAGCCTCATGTCTTCCATTAGAATTTCCCTGAAAACATTTTATCTGTTCTTAGTGTTGAGGCAATTAAAGATGTATATTTCGTCTTGGTAGCTCTCAAGTAAAACGTTAAAGATTTCGTTCATAACGCTGGCAATAAAAATGAAACCTTGATGTATAATTATTAATATTTAACTTGAATTCAGACGTGGCAGTCAACTTGAAAAGAAACAAGATACATTTGATGCATAAAGTTAGGCTCAATATTTTACTTTCTTCGTGGTACTCAACTAGTTTATTACACATTATGGTGTATTGCATATAGGGAGAGAGTTCCGTATACATGTACGGACGCCACATATTTTCAGTAAATTTTGATTAGCTATGAGATATTATTAGATGTATTAGATATATATTAGATATGTGACGGACTTTTCCATTACAAAATGACTGGATTCACGCGAACTGGCGCAAAGATTTGGTTCAAATTCAAACTTAGTTTACAAATGATACGGCGGATTTCAAATTTGTGCAAGCTATTAAGCGATTAAGACACTCTTCTTCTTTATATAAATCTAATTTTTATAAGCAGGAAAACTTATTTTTAATAGAAATCGATCAAGATCGGCAACACTCAATGCATTTTAGGTGACAAATAAAACAATTTGAGGTAATTTAAAACTGAGTTTTTCATTGCATTTTCTGACACAGGGCACAAAATCAATGCTACTGAAAAATAAAATCATTTAGATTTGTCATGAAAACTTTATCATTTTGCTTGGTTTCCTGAAAATTCTTTAACAAAGACGACGCCTCATTTTGCGACCAGAGCGCGCGAAATCAGACATAGCCTGGTGCTACGTTGTTAAGTGCAAATCCTGCTCGCGCAGTTTGGTAATGAGCGCCATGAACATACACGTGAACTTTCGGAACGGTAAAATGGCTGCCACTGTACTTCCGGTAGCCTCAACGACGTCCATATCACGAATGCTACATTGCTTGTCCAGATTTTATTATGCGTCCGTACGTGCTGACAGCGTGAGAATTTGCCTTGAGCAGAAGCACCCCCTCATCGGTTGTAAAGAGCCATATGGTCGGGTAGTGTTCGTTTGTTGATAACGACGCTACCGTAACACTTGCCTTTCATAGTGGTTTGTGAACCAGCGAACTGCAGTTCCGTTCTCACATAGGCTGAGTTCGGGCGGCTTGTTTTCGTATCACGAACAGCTCGAATTGTTGTTTGTGGGTCGGCCGCTCGAACGCTGGTAACGTACAACCGGTTATCGCTACTAGTTACTTGTACCATGCAAGCAACATACAACAAACATGCAACATGGCGGCGTCCTGGTACATTCTCCGAGAGTTATTGTTTGAGCAAACTTCTTTTCCATTTAAAAAATCATATCTGTCATGGAAAATTATTGATGTTAAAACTTTCCATTGTCTCCAGTTTTGTAAGCCATCTTAGTTTTT
>NW_019091434.1:1139748-1154958 GCF_001949145.1 Acanthaster planci
AGACCAGGTTTCACAGGTTAGTATCTAGTCATTTCCGTCAAGAACAGGTCGCCCGAACTCGACCTATATAGAGCTTCCCTTCTTAGGAAAATTGCGCCCTCTCTTGATCTCGTTTGGTCCCCGCTTATTCAGAACGGTGATAGTCACATTGGGAACTAATAGAATAACCGGTGTGACAGTTCGATATGTAGTAGTTGAATGTAATCCTCCTTTAGCGGAAGCACATTTTAATCGGTTTAAAAGAGCCATGTTGGTCGGGAGTGTCCATTCTACTGGTAGCCTCAACGCAACCTGAAAGTGTGCATTTCATTCTAGTTAGTGAACTAGCGAAGTGCATTTCCGACAAAAGGGTTCACTCTAGCAAATAAATTCTCATAGACACCAGTGCTTCATCCCTGTACTTCAAAATTTTTTTAAATAATCTCAACTCTCACAGGTGTTCAGGCTGCACAGAAAAATGATTAATAAGTTGTCTTTCATTTTCCTTTCAATATATAGTTGGTTGACCAATGAGTTTTTGAAACATTCCCACCCACAGTAGACCACACCGCGGAGTCCACACAGTACGTGGAGTATCAAGTTCGTAAGTGTGACGCCACTTCAGTTTAAACCACGCCCACTGCACAAGATACACGACTATCGCAGGTACGTTAGTTCGCGGTCAATTGTCGTTATTTTTTCTTTTGATTTTACGGGTCAAGTCACCCTGAAAGACTCTTCTACAAAACTTTTCAGCCTGAAAAGCCTGAATTTAACATACTTTTATGTATTTTGTGTCTTGACTCCTTACTTTCAATAGTCTGATCGTATTAAGAATTGAAGCTGACACACACAGCGTCGTTTTCAAACGCGGAATTGCGCAGATCGATGCTAAAAGCGTCGTATTGGAATCCCTCTATTGCATTCAAATCGCTCAGAATTAGAAGCTGCAAGTCCAGGCCAGAGTGTCGGTGCAATAAACCTCTTCAAATCTCTTCAAATCCCCCAATTTCATGTTCTAACAATATTATTATCTGAGCCTGGCGGACGTATTTCCAGGCTATTTATGTGGATGTATCCTAAAAGAGCCTTCGTTGCTAAAAAAATTGCGTCCTTTCTTGGCCCTGCACGGGGCTCATAATAAACATCGCATTTTCGGGGACCTGCACTTCCTTTCAAACTTTTGGTTTATTTTCCGTCACATTCCGTTTGTCTTGAGTCAATCAACACAAATTACAAAGTACGAGAAAATAAGTCCTCACAATAAAAAGGCATGCATTTGAGCTCTTTAAATGTTTTGAATATACAAATCATTGTGCATTTCTGTTTTTAAATAATGTGTTTCATATCAACTTCCATATTAAGAACTTAAGTAAGACAAAGTTATGATTATTCGGTTTTTATTTACATTGAAGTTATTTTCAAGTAAAATAACTTGACACGAGACAGAATTAAAACTTCATAGTTCTCTGAAATCATTTCACATTGAATAACCATAACGACGTTGAACAAACATTGAGCTAAATATAAAGCGGTTGCACAGGTTGTACAATTATGTTGTTTCAGGTTGGGCTTATGATGAATGCTTCTGGTGCGGTCGTTTTGTGCTTACAAATACCTGTTCAATGTTTGGGGCGACGACGTTCACAAAAAAGCAACGTATGAAGTTTAAACTGCCTGCAGTTCAAGGGAGGGATTCATTTACATGTAGTCGTTTGGAGAAGGCGTGTCCACCATTATAACATCCACACGTAAGTAAATAAGTGAAATTTGTTGAATACTGTTGACTCTGAATGGACAGCGTCTTGGTATTGAACGACTCGGCATGTAATTGTGTTGGTAGCAAGATTAATTCGCCTCTAGAATGCTGTGCATGGCTGGGTATTATGTTTGGACTCAAAGAATCATTGCCCGGTAATGGCAGTTTGCAGGATTCAAGATGGCTGCCGTGTTGATCCCGAAGGGATCCATCCTAAGTTAGACGCGTAGCATACCCGCCGAGTGGAAAACCTTTCGCCCGTTGAGGGGCTGGGGCGGCCGGTAGTTGTTGACAATCGGAATGTCTGGAGAACTGCCAACGCGGTTCGACACAAGTGAACGGAAGACGTTCAGCTGGAAAAGGAGGGGGAAAGGAAAGCTGTATATTAGTGGGAATCCTGACATGGACAACGAAGCATATATTCTTCTTTCGTTTCTGGACCTGGCACGCCAGGGCAAATGGTCGGGCTCCAGTGACACTTGCATAACAATTACTTGAATCTGCATTACAGTGGAGTCAGGAGCTCATTTCACCACCCCTGCCATTGAAAAAAAAACTGTTGTGATTTCACACTATTGTGTCAGTTACGGAATTAGAAATAAAACGTTACATAATCTTTCTACTGGAAACGGCATGTTTGGGATAGAAAATAGTGGTACAGCCGAGGATAAGACAGGTGGACATAGTTCTACATGTTCTTCAAACTTTTATTTTTCCGGAGTCCACCAAAGCGTGCAAGCATTGACGCAGGGGAAGTCGGCTGAAGGGAAATTACCTGATCTTGTGATATTCTGATCGGCATTTTGAAAACGGTCCACACCACAACCTCGTTACACGTCGGCGTTGTGAGCGATCCACGGTACCGGAAATAAGGCTGCATGATGCTGGTGCTTGGGAACAAGTTGGAGATCGGGAAGGGAGTGGCAAGATTGATACTGTTGCCTGGAATGCAAATACCAACAGGAAAATTAACAGACTCCGAACGAGCATGAGCATGCGTTCCTTATCTAAGACTGAAAACGCCTCTCGTACGTTTGGAGTCCGGCAATGAATAAAGGCGACATTCTTAAGATGTTTTAGACGTTGTTAGAAATCACTCTGTTCACTTGAGTGAACATTCAGCAAGAGAATTTGAGCTAGTTACTGCACTTTAATTAACATTCATCGGGAATTACTCCAAATACAAAAATGAGACACTACCACTGAAAGGTAAGGTCGTTCATCTGTGTAGGGAAGGAAACATGCTTATAAATTGGCTGTGTACTTTATGTTGACGAATGATGAAGTTCGGTCATTCTTAGCAGAGGTGGACTTACCATCGTATTTCGTCTTCGAAAGAGCTTCCAAGAATGGAACAAATCCCGGGTTGTCTGAATCCTGAATCTGAGTGTGGAAGGTTGAAAAATATGTTGTGTGACTTCATTTCCAATCCAGTATTGCATGAGACTTTACAGATAGGACAATCAGTGTGTAGGTTCGGCACTTTGTAAGAATGGCTCCCTTCCGATGGGGAGAATGAGACGAAAGGAATTAGATAGGTCTTTCGGGATCACTCAGCGGGTAGACCAGGATGACATTGGACTTACCTCTAGAAAAAATCCTAGCACTGCCAGTCCGTCAACCTTGTACGCAGCCTCGCTTACGGTGGAAAATCTCGTGTCATAAGTCACAAGGTGCATCTAATATGGAAGCGAAGAAACGTTGATGAAAATGGGCTTTTAGAATGTGTCAGAATCAACTAACTTAGGCGCGGCTAGGATCTCATATATGGGAAGTTGCTGTCGGGTGCTTAAATCGCGTGGGTGCGGTGGGGATATATCCGCAATGGATAACGGAGTGGGGGATAAATCCGCTAACGGAGTGGGGGTTGTATTCTGCACTCCACCATGTTCTTACGATTTGTTGACACCAGTTTCATCCTTTTTTTTTACAGTGGTTTCACTGAATAATAAAAATGTAAATTTCTGTACCGTTTTTTTCCAATTTCGCTGTTTTTTATCTCTTTAAAACTGAATCGTGCTTTTTTATCATAAATTGAATTTAATTTGAAATATATTCGTTTAAAAATGTTCATTGGTTTTACACACAAGGCCCTGGAGTTTGTTTGGCGTCCGGGTTTTTAAAATAAATATGAGCCGGGACTTTTTACTTATTGTTTTTATTTTCAAGACAGCCACCTTTTCTTTTATTCTCAACAACAAATTAGTGTTCCTGCAAGGTTTGGGAAATAGAAAAATGAAACTTGTTGGACAAGAAAACTGCAAATGCTTAAAGTACTTTTTAAGTTTGTTTATAGTCTGTAAAGCACGGTTTCACAAGAAGTAAAAACACGACAGCCGTTCCTATGGGTAGCGTGTAGAATTTTCAATCCCGTGGTCAAGCAGTCGGACACAGCCATGTACACCTGTACAGACATGCGTGAGGATTTCACAGCCGACTTCGTGACGTGAAAAAAAAACCCCGAGCGACACAGTCGAAAGCTAGAAGTTCTTGCACACAAAATTTTGGGGGGCGTCTGACATTGTGTTTTTCGTGTAATCTTGCCTGTGTTAAAAATGTGTTTTTTGCCTGTGTTTTTTATTTCGTCTGATACTTTCGGATCGGTGGAGACGTTTGGGTGGCTATCAATCGATTTCCAGGTTGATTTTTATTACTGCATGGGCAAAGCATCAATTTTGTTCGTGAAAAAAAAGCTTCATGCAATACGGGCGATTCACAATAGTGCGCCTCCAAGAGTTTGCAACGCGTTCACGATTAACAGTGCGCGTAATCTGTCGACCCTTTCCAAACGTGCGTTGGGTCGACAGATTTCGCGCATTGTGATTGGTCAATGTGTTACAAACTCTTGGAGGCGCACTATTGTGAAACGCCTGTATTATTGCATAGGCCTCTTAAGATTCTTCATCTGAAATTCTCGGTGTATATATATACATATATAATAATACCTAAACCCCCAGTCTATGAAACAATCCGAGTTTACATTGCCTCAAGCCATTTTCCAGAGAAAAAAATCTTCGATTCTCAAGCAAAAATGATGCGTTGTATTGGGAGCATTTTTTTATCTCGAGTTGGCGAGGCGTGCTTAAGGAGCCCAGAGCACGTAGCCTAAAGTTATGACTCCAGTTTTGAAAGCTTCACCAATAACTCTACAACTTTTTGGTGTGGTCGCTTTACCTCTGCAGGGAAACTCATTCCGTCAATGGTGTGCTCCGAACCTTGGTTGTCGGTACTGCCCCAGTGGAAATGGATCCCAGCTGCGCGGTACCGTCGACCGGGTAGCCCGCCCCCAGACATCAAGTAGTCGCCGGTTAATTTGATCTGGGCTGCAAAGCAGGATCAGTCAATATCGTCACGCAAAGGTGAGTGAAATCTTGAAATGAAAGGTGTTTTGGGTATTGGTGTCCCCTCGAAATTTGGAAAAGTACACGGCATTTGTACACAAGACATCATTACTTTGCTTTCCGTTCCCCCCTTGAAAGAAGTCTTTGCAACCTCGGCGCTCCCTGATATTTTTCACCTTACAGTTCTGCGACTACTTTTGGGTGGGGCGGAAATTCAATTTGGTAGCACATCGCTATACAGCAAGCGTGACGCTACTAGACAATCATCAAATATAACAGCTCGCACGTGTTAGTAATTCACTGGCTTTAAAAATAGACATCAAGCGGAAGTTGATTTTATTCCGCGTGAAGGGTCCCGTTCAGAGTGACTGACTCAGCTGGGTTCTATTTTGATAGATTGCTTTGACCATTTTTTTTAAATGACGATAATTGTTAAGAACAAAACACCCCAAACTAGCTGCCCAAAAGTACGAAATACACCAATGCAGTATTTTAAATGAAAACAGAAAGTACCGGTTAAGAGCACAGTAATTTGAGTCACTGAAGTTGCTTGATAGCAATCCATAACGGATTAATTTCTGTGTTACTATGCTGTGTATCAAAATGAAACATCGCCCGTAGGATGGTGTAAGATCCAGTTCCAAAAACGCTCATAGGTTATAGAGGTGATGATCTTGCCGTTCGGGCACGAGAAAAGAAATGTCGAATTCAGAGGAAATTCTCTCAAACCCGGCCGTCGTTGAGTAAGTGTGAAGCGACGAGGATATACCCGAGAAGCCGTGCCAACACCCGTCTTATTTGTAGCTTGTATCACTCGTACGTCACAAACACTTTTACGTGCCGTCAGATTGTAGCTTCACAGCTCTTACCACTGAGGCCGCCGTTCTGCACGGTGATCTTCGCCCCTCTCGGCGGGGTGGTACCAAACCCGATCAGGTCAAAGGAGGCAGGGGTCATTTTGATCGCAGTACGCGGCGTAATGTTGATCGGTGACTGGGCAAGCCCAGAACAGTAAAGCGGGAAGATCTTCGGCCAGTAGTCGGTACCTAGACGGGTGGGAGGACAAAATCGAAAACAGAGAAAACGGCATCGTCAAAGACATAATGTAGGCCGTCTCACACTAGGCGAGAATTGATGTCACATGCTGTAGTGAAATTTTCCCGTCACTTTGCGACGTTGCAAAGCGAACATTTGCCGTAAAGTCCCCCAAAATGAGTATGAATCTGGCCTAAGGCTTGACAGTGGTCCAACGACTTCTAAGTTTACACGAACGCTGAACTTCTTGTTGAAACGATTGAACCACGTGCTTAATCCAAGACTTTCGGTAGTGTAGTTGAAGTTGTAAAATTCAACGTTGACTGTGTAAATCTTCATAATATCAACTTACCTGGCTTTGTTTCCGGGTAACCCCATGGTACTGTATCTGAAATGTAAACATTAATAGACAATGTTATTTCATGCATCACAAAACAGAAACTTTATTAATTTAGTACACTGACTTGCGCTGGGGTGAGGACACAGAACAAAAGGTTTATACGAGGGAACAGAAACGCGGTTGAGTATCTAAGTCCAAGTCCTCGGTCGTTCGCAGAAATTTAAAAGCTTCTCATGTTTCATATTGGACTTGTCAAGACAAGGCACATGCCCAGACAACAGGACCTATAGTATCAGACCTGTTCGGACAAGAAGCAGCAAATCAAGCTCAGTGAGCGGTACTGGTGATAAGTTACAAGTCCACAAAATACCAGTAATATCAGGCTGTTCGTGCACTTTCATCTAATGAAGCGAAGAACTGAAATTGCTGACAATAATGAATATTAATGATGCAGTGATAACAATGATTCCACGAGGTGAGAGATGAAACTAATGTTCGATTTCATGAGGCAATGTCTCTCACTCGGCATTTCACCTGTCACCTCATGAAATTATTCTTCCCGTTGCATGAGTGTGAAACATTCATTGTTTTATACAATACCTGCATAAATTCTCTTCTTTTAAGAGAACAAAATAGGTCCCGCACACGCGTACGCACTAACGTCCGTCATTTTGCGAAATGGATTGCTGGGGTACTGGTTTCCGTCCCTACATTTTCCTCTTTCTAACTTGGAATCGGATATATAAAATGAGGAAGGGGAACAGTCAAGGAAAAGGAGATTCTATGCAATGGGTACCAGTACCGCTACAGGTGTTGTGTAATGGTGACCATTTTGATACTTACGGACAAATGGAATGATAGCACATAATCCTGAGACGAACAATAGCAATTGCATCGTTAGGCTGTGCCAGACTCCTCCAAAAATCCTGTTGCTTGATATGCTGATGGGGGGGCTGTCGATGAATAAGATCACTGACTAGATTCGTCGGGTTTTTATACGGTAGCCAGTCCCCCTCCCCCCTGCTCTGGCCTAAATCCGGTTGGATTTCCGTAGCGCATCACGCGTCCACAAAACCCTGGAAGCCTGCCGAGCATCAGCGTGGCTCGCCCGTGAGCTCTTAAAAATAGAATAGGCTCCTGATTGGCTGGTTGCTGTGTCGGTTCTCTCCTCATGCGCAGCTTGGCGTGGATTTTTCCTGAGAGGGAAATAGGCGTCTAGCTTAACAAGACATGAGTCATCTTGTCCACGTACAGAGGGCGGTCTTGTCAATTTGCATTAATGAACACCTCGACCTATGCAACTGAGCCAAAGAGAGGTGATCATGAAAAGGTATCAGCTGCCCTTGATGGATATTTAACATTTTATTATTGGCCGGAAATCGAGGGTGATCTGGCCCATGACAAAAATAGCTGATGAGAGTGAGTCATGCAGGCTTAAAGCCAATCCCTCAGAAAGAACTCATGTCAAAGGACCTTTTTCTGGAAACTTCCTCAAGAGTTTCTTAACTACCCTGTTTTCATTTCAGAAGTGTGCCATGTCAACTTTATACCTACTAAAGATCCCCCTTTTACCTTGCGACTGCATATATATGCAGAATCTTCGTTATCATAATTTATTTAGCATTATGCATATACTTTTTAAACGGCCGGGAACAGTCATTGACCAAAATGGCGGTTTTGAGTCAATTCAGTTTTGCACTTAGCTACCCTTTAAAGGAAAACTTTATTTAGAACAATTTCCGAAACGATGATCTAATTTCCCTCGTGAGAAGGGATAGAGTGTACATGTAGATGTGCATTTCTTGACCCCTGATGGACTTTACAACTTTGAATATTTTTTATAATGTCCTTGAAATTGGGTAAGCAATAAAAACTAATTGAAAATAGTAACATAATTAGGGAGTGAGAAATGTGTTTTAATATGTGCAAAGGGTTAATGTTTCCCTGTGATGAATTGGCTTATACTATGCAATGGATTTTGAAACCTGCGTGTGCCTGCGTATGCGCATGCCTTTAAAGGTCTAGCATGTTTTCCTTCTAACTATCAGTTACTCGTTTCAATGTTTCTGGATTGCAAGTTTTGAGCAAGGATTCTCCCCTTCAGGGACCATGTCAAAATAAGAACTGGCACTTTCGAGATTTTGAATAAGATCCCTGATAACAGGTAGCCGAGTTACAGACAATACGTAACTCCCGGAGTGATCCTGGTATCAATCAAAAGTGGAGAGAAAGAAAAAAACAGAAAGAAAAAAACAAAAACAAAAAAACGAGGGCAATAAAATAATTTGTGATGAAAGATGTCCGTGCTTTGTAGGCTTATCCCCCTGCTGCAACTTGGACTGATGGAAATGGGATATCTTAAAGACTTTCCAGATCAATCATGTCCTGGATCTTTATCACAATAGGAAAGCTCTCACATGAAATAACAATTGAGTTTGTTCATCCCTTGTCTCCCTAATAAAAGATTTTCCTATATTCTCCATTTTAAAAATATTTGTTTGATTGGATTGTTTTTCGGTTGAAAACTGAAACATGAACACTATCCCTGAATCTTCGCCATTGAGTCACAGCCCACTGTGTGCCTGTTGACTCAACAGTAGCACGGAAGTACCAAAGGGCAACTGCAGGAGTAGTGTTCGCTATGCATTTAATTTGCCTGTAACAGTTATTCACACCCGTGCTGCCGATTTTAAAAATCATTAAAACGGTTGAGGTCCTGGTCTTTTGTTTGATGTGGATTGATAGAAGAAAATTGTCTCAGGTTTGATCGTGTTTGAGGCAATTTCCAACTTTCCTGTAACAATTACACATTGTATAACGGTGTGTTTACGGCCGTTAGCATTATTGTCTAGTTTTCGTGCAGTGTCCTAATTGACGGGCGTTGACGGCAAGTTAACCATCCAACCGAAATAAGCCGCACCTGTTATTGTTTTGTTGACAAGCGACAGCTTGCGTGTGGTGGTTTCCTTTCGCAGAAAAGTGTTGATCTTTCTGACAGCATTGCTATCCTAACTTTGTGCAAATACAGCTGCATATTTTAGCTTTATACGATACATGTAAACTAAAAAGGATTCAACTGTTTAATTATTGAAAAAGAAGAGGAAGATTTGTGTTTTTCACTCTTTCACAACATCAGAAGTGGACATTGTTAGGAAACCTCAATACTCTTCTTTCCTTCTTTAAATCTCGAAAACTTCACTAGTCATGCGACAAGGCTACTTTGTTCCATTCTGTCATTTGCTGAAGCGTTAAACTTATGTTACCTTTGTGGCCATGATTAATCCCAATTAACCGCGTTTCCGCTTCTGTTAGTGACAATATCGCCTCAGTCGAAATATGAGGCAAAATCAGCAAAGGCTATTATAAGAAGAAAAACTTAAAATAGACCAGCCAAATATACAGTCCGGGAAATGACATTTAGCCGGGGTCAAATGGAATGACGTCACGTGGTAGCTGGCATACACGTACAACACACCTACACGTACATGTATGTAGGTTGGTAGGTTGTGTGTCAATAAACTGTTATACTGTTGTTCAACCCTTTTCAAGAAGATTTTGTATCAGCCTGGGTTTTGGATGAGAGAAAATTTCATAATGTCCGTACGTAAGCATGGCCAGGAGTAATGAGTAATACCTTGCCATGATCATAGAGAAGCGAAATGTAAGTGCGGCGTCTCTTTGGATTCAAAATAAGTTTCTCTGAGAAGCAAAGTCTGATTGTAAAATTTTGCCACTCGTTTGTTCAATGGACGTAATGGTCTTTGGCTTAAAGGATTTTTCCAATTAAGAGATCTGTCTTGGGGTCTTGAAGTGACGCAAATCATTGCGATAAACTTTAAATCAAGACAAGCTTATTTAGGAAAAAGTTATTACTAAGTAGGTTCTCCAAAGTCATCTTTTCGAAACGAGATATGAAATTAAAGCTTAAAATGTCCATCGAGGCAGACATCGATCTTTGCATCGATAGTGGTTTGCCATCAAGAAGGTCTGTCTAAATTGTTAAGTTAAGGACGCCAAATCAACGAAGACACGCAGATGGAGTGAAAACAGGGGTAAGATGTTCTTGTTCTTATGTATGATGTTACCAAGCGTGTTATATCACACTGACTCATAAGTTCAGCGCTCTCACAGAACTTGTTCAAGTGACTCTAACCCTTCTTTAATAATTCTTGACGTCTAAATAACCCAAAATCTAATGTCTAAATTGAATATTTCAAATTCCCAATTCCATACCCCTGAACGCAAGGCCGGTATGCGATTGCGCTGCGAGGACTTCGCCTTAAATTACACCATGAGACGGTAATAGTGAAGAAGGGATCGAAATCCATGGATAAAACATCCAAGAGTCGCAACACGACTGCTACGTAACAGCCATGCATGCATCGTTATGAGAAGGCACACAATGTGCTCTGAACGGGAAACCTCCCTGGAAAGATGGTAAAAACTTACTTAAAAATCACTATTTAGTGACACTTTAGGAGCTTAATATTCAGGGATACAGTGATAGACACAGTGGCATATTAGATTCAGAAAGTAAAGCTTCTGCTAATCTGCTATTTTAGAATGATAAGTTCTGGGAATGGCGTAATTCAATGCACAAGGTACTTTATGGCATCCTTACTGAAAAAAGTAGACTTCCAGGGCTCGCCGCACTGTCTTTGCATGAGTTATTTTACAAGACGTTGGTCAGTGGGTCAAGTAATCACACGGCTACCCCCCAAGCTCGCTTTTCTACAAATATAACATAACGAATACAGTTCTTACGCGAAGGAACATCAGAATTAAAGTAAATGGAATGGAACTGGAAAGGACACCAAAAACAAAGAATACCCTGACAAACACATGGATAAGTGGAAACCAAAGTCGTTGTTTTTTTTTAGTTTATTTGAAGTATCCATTTAAAAATCGCTGTCTACGTGGCAAACTTTCAACTCAAAAAATTATCAAATACATGCGGTAAGATTCGGTTAAGTCCAGTTCTGAAACTTGACAAAATGAGCGGTACCATCCAGGAAGAAGGCAAAATGTCCGCCATTAAGCGATCAAAATGTTCCTCACCGTTTGCCAAGGGAAATGTGCAGCCTGGGAAAAGCTTTTAGCCAAATGACTCACAACAGTCTACAACTAGAGCTAATGTGCTTCAGGAAGCACGGGTATATCAGCCGTGAACAGCTGATGTTCATGTGGAAATGTTGAAGGTACACATACTGGCAAGTGCGGCTTAAATGGGCTAAAGAATATTAGAGCAGAGATTTTTGTGCATAAACTGATGGCTGCGGAGGTCTTTATGTCATAGGGGCCTCTTAGCAGAAATGACAAGGTCGTCCAAGTCTAGTGTTCAAGCAAGGTGAACATGGCTAGCTGGCTGGACGGATATTGCAGTTCGTATTGCAGAGGCCTACGCAAATCGTGTATAGCCTGCTTCGGGAAACGGGCGTTGCACAGAATTCTCTACGTACCCCCCCAACTCAGGGCCTTTTATTCAAGTTTCTCTTGTGTATTACATTAGATTTAACAAAGAAAAGAAATCAAAACACTGTCAATTCACATTAAACATTAATCAATTAAACAGCAAAGAAAAAAGGTCTCATTTAGTACTGAATTTAACAGAATTTCCGTTACATGTGAAAATAAATCTGTTTATACCATAATATCTTTTTAAATCGTCTTTAAAAATGATGGTTTACTTTCGTCCATTTTCATCTTACAAATATGGAAGCGGCAAAGCAAAAGAATTAAATTGAGGAGTTATTAGAAATTGTTATTCGAAAGCAGATCAATGGTCAGGGTATTTTTAAGCCAATCACCAATCTGATTCAGAAAAGAGGTAGAAAACTCACAAGTACAAAACAGATGCATCAAGCTTTCACTCTCAGCTTGGCCAAAAAAGCGTAAGTCATAATCTCCTTTCGAGTTTTATACAAATAAGATTTAACGGCCGAGATTCTGCGAGTAGGTCTATATTGAAACCATCGCAATATTGTGTCTCATATTAATGGAAAGGGCAAACTACATAACTCCAACCAATAAGAGGAAGATTACAAGCCAGCTTCATTCCCATCTATCAATAAACCTTATGGACAACCTTCACTGAAGGGGTAAAAAAATAATACAGACGAGTAGAGCCCTTTTTATCCAGCGCAAGTAACTGTAAATTAAAAAGAATTAGTGGAAAATATATATTACAGTTGATCCGTGACAATATGCTACGAAAACAATTTCTAACGGTATTAATAACCCCGCCACACTCCAAACAGTTTATCCTGATGTCTGATTTTAGCATAAAGTTATCTGGGCTTAAGAAGTGACCTTCACTGCCGAGCAGGTCACTTACAAAATTAACTCCTTTTTTAGCCCAGTGCTTAAAAAGTACATTTTTTTTGCAAATCGTAATTCTATGGTTGTATCACGAAACATTTTCAAGCACATCCTGCCCCGCGAAGGGGCATGACACTTAACAAAATGACTCCAGGCTTTAAAATGTCAATCCAAAACTGATGTGGCTACTTTACCTGCTGAAGAAAATAAGTGATGCTAAAGTGACCAACTTCAAGAAACAACACATTCTGAATATCACTAATCTTATAAACAAAGAAGCCTAGCTAGAGATGTTGCTATTAGTAGTCTACGGATCCACATACACTTTGAGCTTCAATGTACAAACTTAAATCAACCATCTTGACACAGCCATGTTTATAATCTTGAATCATCTGATTCCTTGCAACTCTGTCCATCCCCCTCCATATAACTTTATACAGCATAACATTTACATTTTGAAGAAAATGACCACTAGTGACCACTGGCCAAACATGCTAGCCACTACACATGAAACTCCGGCCCAGCTAGCGGTGAATGAATTTGGAATATATTGCAATTTTTGTGAGCGTTTGACCGAAGAAAGAAAGAAATAAAGTCGACGATTAATTATACAGTATATCAGCGCGCTTTGCGCGGCTGATATAATTAATCACTTAACATTTGCAGTGATGCGTGGGATTGGTATGAATATCACAATGTTATTTCTCTTATTTACCGATAGTCCCTCTTCCATGAATAAGGCATTTGCTTATTACAATGAATTATCTGATTGTACATAAACGTAATAGTTTGAATTCAGACACGCTTGCTATACCTCGTGATTCGGGCAAGCTTTTGTGGAGCGACCACCATCCTTGGAATAAACTGGTTCCTTTGTGCCCTTCTTATCCATTGAGAACAGTGTATTGTTGAAAGGCATCTCCTTTGTGACCGAGCAAACACTTGCCCCGAAACTCGCGGTAGTGTTTTAGTGTGGAGAATTTTAATTGTTATGTTCACGTGAGTTTAGAGAAGTCAGTGTACCAGATTTCACTTAAATTTAACTCGCAAAAGGTTTTTGTTTTTTACCCTTTCTCGCGTGGCATTTTGGAGGCAGTCAGACGCTAACAATTGTGTACATTTAGGGACACGGATATCATCCGATCTAGTAATGGTGAGAGTTTTCAGAAATTCGAAATAAAGCGAACGTATCTGGATAATAAAGGACAAGATATGGGGTTAGATGGTCACTGATACCATAGCAAACGATTAATGCAAGATGTTTCTTGCCATTCTGGCCAATCAGAGCGCACCTTCTAAGCATATAGTTTGCTAACAGCTTTCAGCAAATCAACAGCCTTGTCGATCCAACACAGCTTCGATTGCTGGCAGGCCGAAAATTGGCATACACGAACGTTATTAGACGTTTGTTGCGTCAGGCTCCCGCCTCGCCTATAATGAAAGTTATAATGTTGACATCGAGGTTATACGAGTGGCTTCTGTCGCGGGTGCCGAGCACGTCAAGAAAGTGATACGGCTCCATGGCAATGGCGTATCCAGCAGGGGCTGCGGATTTTGTAATTAATTAATTTATTTTACAAATAATACTTTCAAGTTCAGTAGGGTATCAGTAATCGGTATTCTTATTTATCAAATATTAGCACCAAAACCCAACATCACGAAATAAAAGCAAGGCTATCAAGACCGTAAGTAAGGCTTTTGATATTTTTCCCCCAACATTATGTTGAATGAGCTAGCTACCTCACGCATGTTCGGTCCCCATAGACTGTAGGTGTATTCAGTTTGTGAATTCGCGCATGCGCAATAGCAACGTATGGTCGTCGGCCTGAAAACAGATATTCTAGCAGACGACGCATATCGGTGAGAGATTTGTTCTGCCATTTCCCTGGAAGATCTCTTGTGTGAATAAATTGCCAAGAATCCATCAAATGGTGATATATAATAGCTTCTGGTAAGACAGATCTGCGGAAACTAATCAAAGAAGTGGAAAACGTCAATTTTACGACAGAGGATATGAAAATTTATCGTTTTAGCTAACTTTGTGTTTAATTTTTCCCTTTTTGCTGGGTTTACCTTGAAATTACTTGATTTCACATAAAAGACTAGTAACTCTTCTGATCAAAAAAATTTATTTCTTCCAGGTAGGAAACCTTTTTTTGAACTTTACTTCGTTTTTTGTTGGGACCCATTTTCGTCATTTTCCGTGTTTTTCACCTTCCGTGATTCCCCTCGGGTCATCGGTGATACTTACTGGAAGACTGATGAATCCTTTGTATCCATCAGTTCATTTCTTCAAGACAGAGAACCATTTGTCTAAAGTTCGGTTCTTTTTTCATGCGGATTCAAATTTCCGCACTGAGTCCGACATGACTAGACAGCGGTCATAAATGAAATGTCCGGATTTTGGGCATGGCATACACGTACACACACACAGACAA
>NW_019091434.1:1157180-1167362 GCF_001949145.1 Acanthaster planci
CCCGTAATTCACGACAGAAGGAACCAGTGATGAGAAATGAACGAAGAACGGATACTGTGCGAATACTGATGGAATTTCTGTGTACGAATGGTTAGATAATGATGACCCCAGAGGGACCCTATTGCATACCCGGCCTGGTGTACAGTGACCGTCCATAACGGTTACCCCACTGTTCATGATCACTCCGCTCAGTGATTACGAACGTCACTTTGCTTGAGTAGTCAAGTCGTATCTAAGGCCGTGGCTACGCCATTAGTGACTTTTTTTTAAAACTAACGAGTGACCTGGTCTGGTCAAGCTCGCTTTGATTACTGTAAAGCACATCCTACCTAGTAATAAATTCAGTGAGAGTGCCAGCTGTAGAACGCTCGATGCTTGTGACGCAATGATGAGCCCAGCCGTTACCATGACACCAGCAACTATGACAACCAGTCGGGCACCAAATCTTTTACCCAAAGGCCCGGCTAATGGTCCTGCGCAAAGGAGAAAAACGAGACGCAGAATCATCTTCATCTTGGTCTTAGGTTTTTTTCTTGTCCTGTCTTGTTGTATTCTTGCCTAGTATTATTGTAAGAAATGCGCTCGTGCACCTTTTAGAATTTAACCGTGGCTTAGCATTGTCAACGATGACTGCGTTTTTCTCCTCTATCCATCAAGTAATCACGGTAAACTCTAGTAAGTCATTTGGCAGTGGATTTGTGGATGGTAGTTTTTGTAAATTACTGCTGACTTGGCCTTGCGCAATGATTTTAGTTGGACAAATTATTACAATTTTACGTTACAACAAGAATATGCGCGAAAAAAGCTATTTGTGTTTATATTCTTATCCAAGTACGGCGGTTAAACTGATTGGGTTTCGTTTTCCGCACGCGATTCACGCGGGATACAGTTGTACATACACGGCAGGGACACTGAATACCTCTTCCCCAGTTTGCTGAGGATTGGCCATCCATTTACCAATTTGGAGAATTCGTTTTCAGTTTTATACATAACATGCGAGAAATGCTTTTGACTTCCACGCGGGCAGTCTATTTGCTATGGAGAAATCTTACTGCCGCAACACGTGTAGCAAGGATGATATTCATGAACTTGCCGACATTCCGCCTCTAGCAGAAGCACCCCTTCAGCGTTTGAAAAGATGGTGGGGAGTGTTCATTTTGTTGTTAGCGATGCGACCGTAACGCATGCATTTCGTTGGCGTTTGTGAACCAGCGAAGTTCAGTTCCGACCATAGGCTCCGAAAGAGCCTCCTTCGGTAAGAAAATGGCGTCCTTTCCCGGTCTAGCTCCAGGCTCACATTTGACACGTCGATGATTTTCCAGTTTTGGCTCCACTCCTCATTAATTTACTCAAGAGGGCATAACTACTCGTATTATCTTCAGGCAAACTTGAATTCTCCGACCTGATTGGTCGATCAATGGCAACAACAGTGTGACATGGTGTTTTGCAAACCCGAGGGGGCAA
Organism: Acanthaster planci; assembly: GCF_001949145.1. The sequence goes on from NW_019091434.1 coordinate 1,158,645, forward strand.
ATGGCACTCGAGGCCAGGCCAAGCCAAGTCCAGGATGTCATTTGGCCCCGAGGACGTACAAAACCCATGGACCCCGTCACTGCAGACAACAATAATTGTTTTGTTATACCATTGTAATAGATTTCACTGCATGAAAGGATCTTGCATCATAAATTTAAACACTCTGACAAATTTAAACAAATGAACAGTAAACTAAATACTAAATTTTAAAGAAAGTTATCGACGTTGATGTCCTTTGTTGACCTATTTTTTGGGGAGGGAGAAATCACCGATACAAACGTGTTTAACAAAGAAACCAGGGATTCATAAAACCCTGAGGATTATGTCGACTGGTTGAGTTTAAAGAACATTATTTACGCCAAATTCTGTTGAAACGTATTGACATAGCAGCAGAAACGGTGATCAGAGCATACTCTTGTTCCACGAGCGTAGCTGGGTGCACGAACGGATGTTCACAGGTCTCCATCATGGTCATACCATCATGGGTATCTACCCTCGTACCCAAAATTACGCCATCGTCTCGAGTGTCATTTGCCCCCTTGGGTGTACAAAACACCATGGACCCCTACACTGCAGGCAACAATTCGTAAGTGTTGAAGGGTTCCTGTCAAGCCCCGCATAATGCGCTGTTGTAACTCAACGCACTGCACAGTTTTTACGCTAAAAGCAAACACACATCTGAATGGCTATAAATTCGAAAGTGGGGCTATTACCCGTGCCGATCGTCACGAGTTGTACGTACAAACATTACATTACGTTTCCCGGTCCTTTTAAATATTATTTGCGGCTATTGACGACTATATTGTGGTACATCGGTGTTAATGTTTTGCTGTTCACACGTATGGTACATGCCTCTTCGACCATTAGGGTGTCGTGATATGCCAACAGCACGCGCGCGTCAGCCGAGGAATGTGCGCGTGAGTGCGATGGCACCGCAGTGATGGCGTCTACTCGGATTAGTCTCGAGAGGGTTTTCAGTTACGTGATTTTTGACGGTCATCGTTCAATTTACACAGATATGCATGGGAATGCGCACGCCTTCGAAGTCTCCAACATTCTGTTGTCCATGAAGCTGCCAACCAAAATACACAGATTCGAAAATGCACACACGGCCACGGATATGGTACGCTTTTTGAAATGCCTTTGCCCGTCATGTTACGTCATGTGAAAAACATTATACGGGACACAAACGCACCACATTATAGCGAATTTATCCGCAAGCAAACTTTACGCGCAGTAAAGATGTTAAGCCTATAGGGACCTATGCGCGAAAACGCGCCACCTTGGAATTGACGGTAAATTTTGCAAAAGAAAGGTTGCAAGTGCTCATCGAGGCCAAGGTCTGCCGAATTTTCTGACGTCTAGTCCTTCGGGTTGCAGATGTGCATTTTGCTTTTAGCGTAAAAATAGCACAAAAGTGAATAAAAATGGAAGAAGTGCTCGCCGGATGAAATGACCCGAGCTCTCGGTGCGAGGCACCTTCATCAGGGGAACCATGGCTTGCCATGATATACCGCAGGTGGAACAAACGCCAAGTTATATGTCCCACTGTTTGTTGCCATAGATCGACCGATCAGAATTGAGAATTCAACTTTGTCTGAGGATAACATTAATTATAAGACAGTGACGACTCAAATGAATAAACTATTTCACACTGATGCGTTTTGCTTCAGTTCATCAGATAAACGATATGCCTACCATGCAGGGAAGACGTGAATGAGTCGTCTCGTTTGCATGGCGCTACGCGATTGGATCACACCCCAGAAATATACCGAATATGCGTTGCCCGCACAACAATACGAGAAGTATAAGTCGTTATAATCGAAACTTGGCCAGTATCTTAGACTAGAGCAGCGCCCACCGCTTTCGTCTGAAGTTCATGGACGAAACATATCTAACAACTTGTCATCAAGTCTGTATGATAGCCTTAAGAAATATATGCTCACCCAAGAGATCACTCACACACTCGATGACCGCAAAGACCGTACCTAGCACCCAGGTGTCGGAGTCAAACTCCTCTTGCATGGCCACCAACATCATGCCAAGAGATTTCACGGTGGTTATGTTTACAAAAAACTGCAGAAAGACAGAAACTGTCGCTAAAAATCCGGGACCTGACACCCTCATGTTGCCTTTTAGTTAAGTTTCACGGCATGTAACTATTCCGCACAATCACCGCAAGTGCACACGTCTCTCACAAGTTCCACCCAGTCCAATACTGTGGAATGCCTTTTGCCCTGCCTTCTGCTTTTATGGTCGACACTGCACACATCATATGCTCCAACTGCGATGACCACAATAAGTAGGTAGTATACCAGGCACGAAATGGGACAGAGGGGTACCCCCCCAACAAGTTCAATCCCTATACCGTACACACCCCAGCCTATTGTCAATTAACACCCCCCCCCAGATGTCTGAAAAGAATTCCGAGATACCAGTATAACAACGACCAACACAAAGGCCGGGGGGGTTCTCTCTGTCCCATTGTTTCTTCATTATGCTAGGTAGTATTTCCAGTCCAAAAGTAAATAGTAAATTCATGAATTATTTTGTCCTGTTACAGTGAAGGAACGTATTCAAAGTGTCGTGGTCAGTGCCCTAACACCACTCAAGCATGTCCGTTTCCAAACCAGTGTCACTGATGACCGTTACGCATGGACCATTATTCGGCCTTGCTGTTAATACCTCTATTTAGATCACGACTCACCCCTTACCTTGGACCAAGGCTGAATTTGCATTGTTCCGTCGCCGCACTTTTGATGTAAAGCTTCAGAAAGTCCAAAACTGCTTCACTCATGGGTCAATGCAGCCTGCCACGCAGCAACCTCCCGGAACCCTCGCGCGGTCCACCTGTGGCAATTTTACATCGAGCCACCATATTATGTTTGATAAGTTTTGAAAGAATGATCCCTGTAGCTGAAGCTCCACCGCCCGAGACACTTTAGGAAGATAGGGAGATAGTTAAAAAGCGAATTTCATAAAAGACTTTTCACTCTTGTTCGTAGGTCTCCTTGTTCATGCGAGTTTGTTTTCACTTCATGTACTTGTGTGAAATGAGACTGTACAACGTTGCAAAGATTTAACTACCTGCAGTCAATGGACTCTAGATTATTACCTGACATAGTTCTTGTCACTAAATTTTCAGTTTAACTTTGAAATATTTCATAAAATCAGATTATCCGTTTACGTTTACTTTCTTATGCTTAAATGCTTAAAATATTTGTATCTCTTTTTATTTTGGCTTTTACCGAGCGATTGCCAGAATACATAATTTCGTTACTCTTCATCTGCTTACGAGGAAACTGAAGTGCCCGGTCTTCATGCATTTTTAGATCTTTGGAAGTGATAGGTTAATTTTGGTAGGATGTATCTCTTTTATGTCAGGTAATTTTTCAGTCTCTATAAATTGATACGCCAGCAAATATTTTACGAAGGCCTTTTCCATTTGACTTTTATTAAGAAGTAAAAAGACGAAACAGATTGAGAATTCTTAACTCTTGGCACGTTGTTTTTCCTATCCAAGGGATCCGGTAACGCACCATCAAGGATAAACTTTTTGGGCTCTTTTGAACTAAAAGACTGGTGTATTCAGGGAAGCTAATCGAATGCACCCAATGGAAATGCAAATCGTGGCGTTGTTATTTGGCGAGCTTTACTGTGATGTCCATTGTAGCTGATGAGAACGTTCTAATAAGGCGAAGTAGTCTTGTATGATGCAAAAAGTATATAGTTGCAGTCTCGTCGATACTGTAGGTATTCCCGACCATGGTAATTCATTGTTGAAATTTGCGCAATGCGACCTTATCTGAACCAAAATCACACTCCGCTGTGCTGCTCCTCACATGTTCCGTGCGCAAGCCTCTTTTTAAATGATCTTGCTAAGGCAAGCGAAACCATACAGGACTTTATTGAATAGAAGCTATTTTTCCACGTGGACGCGCCCATCGTCGTTAGATTGGCGCCAAAGACCCTCAGTCTACATATCACGTTTGTTGTGCAACCATTGCCCAATGGTTGACTGGTGCACTTATTGACATCCCTATCTTGAAGCCACGCAGCTTCCTGTCAGTTTTGACATCAACAGCCTAGCTGCAAATTAAAGCGTCCCCATAGAGGGGTCCCCAATTGAATGCACAAACAAACTCACCATTGTTAGAAACAAACTGGCAGGTGAATGTGCCAGGGCACACGGACATTTGGTATACTGAATGCATGAGTGCGATGGTGAAACTAATTTTAATTGGAGGTGACAGATGAAAGCGAGAGGATTACGTGTATTAAATGTGTGGATACATGTACCTGTAGGTGTAAGTGTGAAACGTGTGTATTATATCTGAACGTTCACATTCTTCACTTATGTTTGCGCATTACTACTACTACTACCAATGAGACTCACTTCGTGGTTCATCGCGCACTGCGCCACCTCAAGCGGTATACACCACACGCACAACAATTTCCTTATAAGGAGATTCTCTGCAATTACTCCCAAGAGGTGTATACCATAAAATGGCCTGAGGGGTGTTTGGAAAAATAAAGTAAAAATTTCGGAAAAAAATCGCTGGAAATTTATAAAGTTTAAAACTTTATTAACTTTTTTACTTGAAAGGCTTTATGAATGGGAGTGAAATATGTGTTCATGTGGGCGCTGATAACATTCTGTGCCTTTATCGGTGTGCAGTCTCCTGATATTCTTCAATGCCTTTTTAGGGTTTGTAGTGGTCCATGTCTCTCCCATTTTTTCTGGACGGTAATAATCTGCCTTGAGCAGAAGCACCCCCTCATCGGTTGAAAAGAGTCATTTTGGTGGGGAGCACTCATTTTGTTGGTTGCGACGCGACCGCAACGCGAACATTTCATATTCGTTTGTGAACCAGCTAAGTGCACTTCCCACCAAAGGAGCCCCTGTTGATAGGAAAAGTGCCCTCTCTTGGTCCAGCTAGGGACTCATACTCCCAAGATTTTAAACTTTATCAAAACGTGACATGAACAGTAACGCTTATCACTAGTCATGCAAACTAATATGTAACGTCAAGACGATGCAAGAGGTATTGAATTACTAACAATTTTAGTTTAAAAATAACCAAAATCTATCAGCTGTATCTCATGAACTGATAAAGGTATGGTGTTCGTATTTTGGGATCTGATAGATCTTAAGCTGGGCAACCAATTTATTTGGGTATATAAGTCATTTAACTTTCCCTTTCCAGGTTAATGAAGGGTCTAATTTCAAGAACAATTTAAATTTGTAAACACTCAGATTAATACAACGGTTAAAATCTTTCAAACACTTTGATACTTCGAAACCTCCACTATCTTACTCTGATGTCAAAATATTTGTGCCTTCGTGACGTCACTGTGACACGTCAGGCATCAAACAAGAATTTCCAACTGTAACTTGATTTGAATGAGGAAGCAATTGGATATTTAGAAACGTAGTAGACCATTATCTTGGGCACAATTACTGATTGCAGAGGAAAGTCACGTGACCTTGGCATCCAGGGTAACCGGAAGTACAGTGATACGTGATGATAACTCAAAATCGAAAGAATTTTTCTACAGCCAGCCAACTCACAAAAAATGTTGAGAGTGGTATGCTGAGCACTATACGAGGATTGTTGATGTCATAATATGAAAGTGCACCCTGACGTGGCACATCAAAGTCAGTTAATGTTTTACGTTTGAGATTAGTTTGCTGTATTCTCACGATATCAGATGAAAACCACTTATTAAATACAAATGCATTATGTCAAGAAGTTTCAAAGCAATGACACCGTCATCCTGGAAGAAGAGGGGATAAGTTTCGAGATGATCAGTTTCCTTCTTTATTTGACTTCGATTTATTAAAATACTCCAAAGATGTTATCTCGCACAAATGACCCAGTAAATTTTTTAATGACCTGTACATCAAGATTTGTGATGTAGTGATCGCCCCATCACTTCGTTTGTAACTAAAACTCGTCTCACCTTGTTGATTTTCAGTTTGAAGTGATGAGATAATTATTTTCACACTAACGCCCTGCTAACGCCTTAAGTCACATGCTCAACTTCTTGTCCTACGTACTCTTAGCAGATTTTGAAACTACAAACTTGACATTCTTTCAGATGAACACGACCTTGGACGCACTTCATATTGGGCTCGGCACGCACTGTTTGGAATCTGGTTCGTAAGTGACCTCGTCACAAAGTCCGACGCGCCATGATTTGAAGTCTCCCTATGGACGATCGCTGAAGTTGTGCGTTAACTTCCGGTTCCATGGTTCCATGTAAACGGCAGTGAATGCACGGGGGGGGTGGAAGGGTGTTTTGCGACAAGCGCCCCCTACGTTCAAATTCTTCTCATTCAGTATTATGCAGCGATGGCGTGCACATCCCCTGTTTCTTAGCTGCTTGAAGATGGACCTCTGTCGATGAACAATGTAGATAGTGGAAACGCTGGAAATTGTAAATTTGAATGAATTAGTTCCTTATGGACACCCCCTTTCAATGAATGGAATAGGCTTTCAGACTGTTGTGCGCACATCACGTGCAAACCCCTTGCGCCCCCCCGCAATGCATGTAACTCTCGGTGGAGTGCATGTGCAGTGGGCGTGGTTTAAACTGAAATGACGTCACACTTACGAACCGGATACCGAACTGGCTGCTCGTATATATAGATATACGCTCATATATAAATATAAGCGTGTGTATCGCTGAACCGGTCGCTAATATGCAAGTTATGTCTGCCATTAAGCAATCAAAATGTTCGTCATCGTTTGTCAAGGGAAATATGCAGCCCGGGAAAATAACGGAGCTTTTAGCTAGATGACTCATAACACAAACCTAGATGTACCGTAACTATGTTCAGTAAACCACTTGACATTAGCAGTGATGCGTAGGATTGGTAGGAATATCACAATGTCATTTCTTTCATTTACCGAAAGCCCCTCTTCCGTGAATTGGTTTGACCCGTCCAACGTGGGATTTTAGGATGCAGGCTTACTCTAAAAAATGTACATTTAGGGACACGGATATAAACGGGTCTAGTAATGGTGACAGTTTTCTGAAATTAGAAATCAAGAGAACATAATGCTGGATAATGGAGGATATGATATAGGGTTGGCTGGTCTAACAATACTGCAGCAAACGATTAAATAAATGCAAGGTGATTCTTGCTGTTGTGACTAACCAGGGTGTACCTTCTAAGTGTATAAAGTCCGCTGACGGCTTCGACCATTCAACGGCCCCGTTGATCCAATACAGCTCCGATTGGCTGGCTGGCCTAAAATTGGCTTACGTGAACATTATTAGACGTTCGTTACGTCAGGCTCCTGCCTCGCCTATAACGAAAGTTACAATGTAGAGTTGATATCGAGTTTATAGGAGCGGCTTCTGTCGCAGTTGCCCAGACACGCCAAGGGAAGTAATACGGCCCCGAGGTAGTGGCGTATCCAGCGGGGCAACCCCCCTGCGGATTTTTATTTATTTATTTATTTATTTTACAAATAATAGTTCAAAGGTGAGTGGGAAAGAAAGTAATCGGTATTCTTATTTATCAAATATTTATCAAGTAGAAAACAACACCACGAAAAAGAGGCAAAAACTGTCGAGGCCGTAAGTAAGGTTCTGATATAATTTCTTCCCCAACATCATGTTGAATGAACCTGAGACCGCATTCGCTTTTGAATTCTCCCCCCCCCCCACTAAAAGCTACGGATACGCCGCTGCTCCTTGGAATAGGCTTGTCAGGTCCTGTTAGGCCTCTGTGTATTATTTAATCATATGGTTAAACGTTTCTACTAGATTAATCCTTTCTCACTTGTTAACGTAACGCCACTATCACTAGGATTTTCTGCAAGGGTTGCTGTTGTGCAGACACAAGCAAAGAAGTGGAACTGCCGAGACCATCTGGACGGCGCCAAGGCAGAAGAAAGCCAGATCGTAACTGCCAGAGTGATCATAAATCCAGCCTGAAAAAAAAAACCAGAACACTTGTTAAAACCGTTTACTGCATGTTTCTGGGTCATGGTGGAAGCAAACGTAAAGATTCAATTTTGTTATCCGATCGAAGTAGGTACATGTATGTGGAAAGTATATGTATACCTGATTTCAATGTTAACGATACGTCATACCTGTCATTTAAATTGGTACCGATGGCTCTTCTTGTGTTCTAAGATGTACCCCTAAAAGCCATTCCTAATCTTAATAGAGAGGATCATACCTGGAACAAATCCGGAAAAAAACCGAAAGACTCCGGACAAGAAGCCCATCCAGCCGAGGGCGTTGGCCATTCTGTCGATCCCTAAGAACTCCTTCACCATGACATCACCAATGGCGAAAACCGCTGCCATTCCAGCTACATAAACAATGGCGTTTATCGATATCAACCACCCAGAGGTCAGCAGTGGTTCAACGATAAATGAAGAGGATACGAGGACAACGGTTACCAACATAACGCTGGTACTCGTGACAATCTTTTTGAATACAACCATACTGGACAAGAGGACACCCATCAAATGGGCCAATCCAGCCGCTGCCACCATGGAAGCAGCTGTATTATTGTCAATACCCTTGGTAACGGCGTGTGGAACAAAGTAAATGACCCATGCACCCCTATTGATTCGGTTAACCACGAAAATGAAAGTTATAATCCAAAAATTGTAGTCTTTCATCAGGGAAAAGTCAAAACCTTTCCACGCGCTTCGGCAGAAAGATTTGAAGTTGCTGTCTTTGATTTCGCTG
>NW_019091434.1:1167780-1187592 GCF_001949145.1 Acanthaster planci
TCCGTAATTCACGACAGAAGGAACCAGTGATGAAAAATGAACCAATCACGGATACTGTTGCGGATACTGATGGAATTTCTTTGTACAAATGGTAAGACAATGATGACCCTAGAGGGACCCTATTGCATATCCGGCCTGGTATACAGTGACCACCCATAACGGTTACCCCACAGTTCATGATCACTCCTGCTCAGTGATTACTAACGTCACTTTGCTTGAGTATTCAAGTCGTATCTAAGGCCGTGGTTACGCCATTGGTGACTTTTTTGAAACTAACGAGTGACCTGGTCTGGTCAAGCTAGCTTTGATTACTGTAAAGCACATCCTACCTAGTAATAAATTCAGTGAGAGCGCCAGCTGTAGAACGCTCGATGCTTGTGACGCAATGATGAGTCCAGCCGTTACCATGACACCAGCAACTATGACAACCAGTCGGGCACCAAATTTTTTACCCAAAGGCCCGGCTAATGGTCCTGCGCAAAGGAGAAAAACGAGAAGCAGATTTATCTTCATCTTGGTCTTAGGTTTTTCTTGTCCTGTCTTGTTGGAGTCTTGTCTAGTATTATTGTTGTAAAAGTGCTCGTGCATCCTTTAGAATTTTGGCCGTGGCGTAGCATTGTCAACGATGACTGCGTTTTTCTCCTCTGTCAATCAAGTAATCACGGTAAACTCTAGTAAGTCATTTGGCAGTGGATTCCTGGATGGTAGTTTTTGTAAATTACTGTTGACTTGGCCTTGCGCAATGATTTTGGTTGGACAAATTATGGTAACAAAATAGTACATTACAACAAGAATCTGCGCGAAAAAAGCTATTTGTGTTTATATTCTTATCCAAGTACGGCGGTAACTGATTGGGTTTCGTTTTCCGCACGCGATACAGGTGTACGTACACGGCAGGGACACTGAATACCTCTTCCCCAGTTTGCTGAGGATTGGCCTTTCATTTACCAACTTGGAGAATTCGTTTCGCTCACATTTGACTCGTCGATGATTTTCCAGTTTTGGCTCCACTACTCATTAATTTACTGAAGAGGGCACGACTACACGTATTATCCTCAGGCAAACTTGAATTCTCAGTCCTGATTGGTCGATCCATGGCAACAAACAGTGTGACATGGTGTTTTGTATTGACTATTTTGAAGAGCAGACGAGAAGAGACAATGGCACGAGCGTTTTATAGCAGCAGAAACGTTGATCAGAGCATACTCGTGTTCCACGAGCATAGCTGGATGCACGAACGGATGTTAAATAACTCGCAGGTCTCTGTCATGGTCAGAGAGATTAGCTCATGCGAATGGACACAGTGTTTCAATGTCGTCCCCCCCCCCACACACAGAGCACATCTCCCACAGTTCACGCGTATATGTAGTACCACATACCACTATGGCCACCCTCCCCCCGTAGCCAGGATTACACGTTAGAACGCAGTAGACACAACACGTCAACTGTGGGAAAGATCACCATTATCCATCATTTTTGTAGCCCTGCAACATCTCCAGTGCGCGGGACGCGTGAATGGTACATGCGCGTTTGTGGCATATCACGTGATCAATTTGCGGCCAATAACATATCACTATCTATGACCGTAACACGAGTATGCTCTGATCACAGCTTCTGCTGCGATCACCATCGCTGTTTATGTAAAACGCTCATGCCACTGTATCTTCTTGTTTGCTCTTCAATCTTGTCAATACTTTTCAATGGATCTTGGTGTATATAATGTCTTGAAATTCAGCCACTCGACAAAAACCCAATCCTTTATCCCCCGCAAAAAATAAACACATCGTGATATGCCAAAAGCACGCATGCGTGTGAGTGCGGTGTCACGGCAGTTATCGCGTCTACTCGGATTACCTGGTTTCCATACGGTCGTTTATAACGCAGACAGAACGCAAGACATGAAGACTCAGTCGCGTAAGAGACGCTATGGGATGTGATTCCCCCCCAAAATGGCTTCCGAAACTCGGAAAACTTGCGCACAAAAATGCCTTTTTTAGGTGGCAATGTTGCCTCTTGAAGCCAAACGGATACTCCAGTTTGATGTAATTTGTTAATGGTCAGCTATTATATCATTAAAAATAATAATTAATTTTAGGAGAATGACGGCTTCAATTAATAAATTATTTCACATTGATGCGTTTTGCCTCAGTTCACCAGATAAACGATATGCCTATCATGCAGGGAAGAAGTGAATGAGTCGTCTCTTTTGCATGGCGCTACGCGATTGGATCTCATCTCAGAAATACACCGCATAACAATACGAGAAGTATAAGTCGTTATAATCGGAACTTGGCCAATATCTTAGACTAGAGTAGCGCCGACGGATTTCGTCAAGTCTGTATGATAGCCTTAAGAAATATATGCTCACCCAAGAGATCACTCACACACTCGATGACCGCAAAGACCGTACCTAGCACCCAGGTGTCGGAGTCAAACTCATCTTGCATGGCTACCAACATCATGCCAAGAGATTTCACGGTAGTTATGTTCACAAAAAACTGCAGAAAGACAGAAACTGTCGCTAAAAATCCGGGACCTGACACCCTCATGTTGCCTTTGAGTTAAATTGTGCAAAGTTTCACGGCATGTAACTATTCTGCGCAATCACCGCAAGTGCACACATCTCTCACAAATCCAAACCAACCTAACACTACAGAATTTAATGCCTTTTGCCCTGCCTTCTGCCTTCATGGTCGACACTGCACACATTATGTGCTCCAACTGCGATGACCACAATAAGTAGGTAGTATACCAGGCACGAAATGGGACAGAGGGGTATCCCCCCCATAAGTTCAATCCCTATACACATCCCCCTAGATGTCTGAAAAGAATTCCTCGAGATACCAGCATAACAATGACCAACACAAAGGCGGGGGGGGGTTCTCTCTGTCCCATAGTTTGCTTCATCATGGTACGTAGTACTTCCAGTCCAAAAGTAAATAGCCAATTCAGGAATTACTTTGTCCTGTTACAGTGAAGGAATGTATTCAAAGTGTCGTGGTCTGTGCCCTAAATCCACTCAAGCATGTCCTATGCCAAACCAGTGTACCCTCGCAGTTATTACCTCTATTTGGATCACCACTCTACTGAAGCGTATAAGGACAACTTGCAAAAACAATTTTTCGAGATACTATCTCGCCGCGGCGATAGCAACTCGCCGCGGCGAGATAAATAGCTAAAACTAGCTGAACTCGCTGCATATTAAGAGCCAGTCTGGATACCAGACTCAATGATTCCGACTACTCTTCTAATCAAGGGTCCTGTATCACCCAATATTCCCAGGACCAACACTCCCCCAGATTTCCGGGAATACATCAATAGTCGAACTATTCCGAGCTTATCCTGCCCATATTAAATTCAGTTTATCGTCAACACTTTTTGTTTAATGCTCCTTAAAAATGTAAAAATTGTTACAAAGAATAAAATGAATAAAATTGGTAGCCAAATGAGTAAAGGGAGAAGAAAAAGACCATTCGGATGGCATCGTTAATATTCGGGCATTTCCGGCCTCGTCTGTACCAAGAATTTCTGAACTGTCTGTGGTATTCGTGTTGGAGTACGCCATTCCTTACCAAGTAGAATTAGGGGCAAAACGTGGAACATGTTTTTGTTAAATTGAAAGCATTTAAATTTTAATCCAATGTGTTTTAAGCGAATGTCATTTTTCAGTATGTATTTTTCAAAAACCGAACAAAATCTTGAGGATCTCATTTACCTTTTTAGATTTCGAATCGAGTGAATTTTTAAAGAGCGAATGAATTATTATACATTGGTTGAAAAGAGTCATTTTGGTGGGGAGCGTTCATCTTGTTGTAGCGATGCACTTCCCATCAAAGGAGCCCCTGTTGATAGGAAAGATGCCCTCTCTTGGTCCAGCTAGGGGCTCATACTCCCAAGACTTTAAACTTGATCAAAACTTGTCATGAACAGTAACCCTTATCACTAGTAATGCAAACTAGTGTGACGTCAAGATGATGCAGGAGGTATTGAATTACGGACAATTTTAGTTTAAAAATAACCAAAATCTATCAGCTGTATCTCAAGAACTGATAAAGGTATGGTGTTCGTATTTTGGGATCTGATAGATCTTGAGCTTGGCAACCAATTTATCTGGGTATTTAATTCATTTGACTTTCCCATTCCATTCCATTCCATTCCATACTTTGATGTCAAAATATTCGTACTTTCGTGACCTCACTGTGACATGTAAGGCATCAAACAAGAATATAAAGTTATAGACATTTTTTCAACTGTAACTTGGTTTGAATGAGGAACCAAGTTTACATTTAGAAACTTAGTAGACCATTATCTTGGGCAACATTACTGATTGAATTGGAAAGTCACGTGACCTCGGCATCCGGGGTGACCGGAAGTACAGTGATATGTGATGATAACTCAAAATCGAAAGATATTTTTGTTGCAGCCAGCCAACTCACAAAAATGTTGAGAGTGGTATGCTGAGCACTATACGAGGATTGTTGATGTCATAATATGAAAGGGCACCCTGACGTGGCACATCAAAGTCAGTTAATGTTTTACGTTTGAGATTAGTTTGCTGAATTCTCATGATATCAGATGAAAACCACTTATAAAATACAAATAAATTGTGCTTAGAAGTTTCAAAGTAATGACACCGTCATCCTGGAAGAAGAGGGGATAAGTTTCGAGATGATCAGTTTCCTTCTTTATTTGACTTCGATCTATTAAAATACACCAAAGGTGTTATCTCGCACAAATGACCCAGTAAGTTTTTTAATGACCTGTACAAGATTTGTGATGTAGTGATCGCCCCATCACCTCGTTTGTAACTAAAACTCGTCTCACCTTTTTGATTTTCAGTTTGAAGTGACGAGATAATTATTTTCACAATAACGCCCTGCTGACGACTGAAGTCACACGCTTCACTTCATGCCTTGCTTGCTCTCAGTAGTTCTCAGCATTCTTTTGCTGATGAATGCAACTTTGGACGCACTCCATATTGGGCACGCGCTGTTTAGAATCCGGTTTGTTAGTGACTACGTCACAAAGTCGGATGGGCCACGATTTGCAGGTTCCCATTGGACGATCACTTAAGTTGCGTGTTAACTTCCGGTTCCATGGTTCCATGTAAATGGGGATCAATGCATTTAACTCTATGTGCTGTGCATGTACAGTGGGCTTGGTTTAAACTGAAGTGCTGTCCCAATTACGAACCGGATACCGAACTGGCTGCGCGTATATATATGCTAATATTTAAATATTAGCATTTATATGTACCATTGAACTGGTCCCTAGTTATGCAAGTACACCTGTTATTACCTCAGGGCTTTGCACTCTGTAAATTTTATTCGTCTATTTTAAACGCCTGAAAAAAGGGTTTTTTGAGCTTTGTAGAAAAAGTCAAACCTATAAAGCAACAGTAAAAGAAGTAAGTATTACAAGATCTCAGCAAATGTAAGCTTTTCGAGCTTTGTGGAAGAGGTCAAACCTATATAGCAACGGTAAAAGAAGTGAGTATTACCAGGTCTCAGCAAATGTATGTAGGCTACAATAAGATTAAATTCGACGACTGAAATGAGACTTTGCCTTTTTCATTTTAGTCTCGCTCTTCCATGATAGTTATACATCCCACTCTCCATGGCATCCTTTGTGATTTGCCGGTATTAAAAAAAGACAAATCTGGTAAATCTCGCCAAAACTGGAAAGTGAACTTCCAGTCTCCATAAACTTCCAATTTTTGACCTTCACCCTTTGAGGTTTAATGGGACAGACAATGATTTCGTCATTAACTCTTTCACAAGCAAGTTGGCGAAAGCGACATGGAGAGTCTTAAAAGTGTTAAGCTTGAAGGGAACAAAATTTATCCGAGAGTGAGGTTTACCGATTATGAACTGCGAAAGTGTGCGTTCTGTCATGCAGGGGCCTATGTTTCCTCGGTATTGGCACAGATTCAGAGCGCATACGCATGACACTCCGTGTGGTTTCCTTATGGCAGAGGATGGTACGGTCTTCGCAACAATGTTCCCTCAATGTTTATCCGACAGGACGATTCCACAAGGTACACAAGTAGAACTGACTGAGTTTCGGAAAAGGATCAATGCTGCTGCACGGAATTGTAATTACCGAAAGCATGTGGACGATACTGTGGCGCGACTGTGGTCTCGAATTCAACAACTGTTTGCCAAAAACAGATCCATATAGAGATAGATGTAATAATGAATGGTGGTGTAAAACCATTTGTAAACTTGAACCCCGCTAAATGTCAGGTTCTAATTTAAAAATAGGAGGGGAAATTAGGTACTTAATCAGAAGCGGAAATATTGGGGGTTTTGATACAAAATGGTCTGATACTGGACGTTCAGATTGATAACATGCTGGCTAAAGCTGGTCAAAGATTTTTCAAGCCTAGATTTTGAAGAGATTTCAGTTAAGCAGAGAGGGAATGACGGGAATGACTCGGAGTGGGCAGACTTACCAGATCAATTTTGTGGGGCAGATCTGGTAAGTGACGATGGCTTAACCGTATATGCTACAAGTTCAGCTGAGTTATCCCTTTATGGTTATGTAGCATTTTTCGGTTCACGGATAATGAGCACTGGAGGTTATGTGAGGGCCCATGGCTCGTTATTGCTTGACATTTCATTAGACGAATGCAGTCTAGGACATTACCAAAATCTGTGTAATTTTGTTGTCGCACTGTTCGAGAAAGAGAGACATCTCCGTAGTTGAGCAGGTTCCTTGATGACAACTATACTGTAATTTTGAAAGACTTGAGTACATGTACGATGGGCGTCACCACGATTTTTCCGGAAGGGAAGCATTTTTTAAGGAGGACAAATTTCCAGGGGGCAAAGCACTGTTCAGTAGCAAACTGATAAGCGATTTACAGTGAAATGGATTGAACATATCCGCTTTTTATAATGTGAACAATAGTAAAACTGAATTAGAATTTGAATTCCGAGGTATAGTCAACGAAATTGCTAATTTGTATCCCTGTCATTTTTTCGTTTTTTTTACGCTTTATTTTTCACTTCAGTCTGTGGGGAAGCGCCTCCCCCGACGATCATGTACTCTGCTGCTGATGAAGTTCTACGAAATTGGATCTGTCCGTTCAACTGAGCTACCAACTGCCCCCTATCAAATGAAATGAGTTCTATGTATTGGGCGATAAGTGAACGGCATTAATACTTTTCCGTGTTGAAATCAGCCTAGTCTTTTTTGTTATAAAATAACGAGCAGCAGTTCCTAAGTTTTCAGGTTGATGGATGCAATAGTGTATACACAATACATACATGGCAGTCACCCTCTCTCTCATCCTCAACAAAGGGGGGGCGTCACTGTATATGCAGTTCAGTGGTTCGCAATTGCGTCATGGGGGAGAGGTGCAGTTCCCCGCAGCAGACGCCCGTGCCTATAGGTGACCCCAATTTGTTTTCGGTGTCCCCTTGAATCATGTGCGCACATATACAGCGCACCTCAAGGCTCGGTAGGCCTACCCTTAAGAAATTTCAGCCTGGTTGCGGTACTGGTGATTCACGGGTGGTCTACGGCAATGACCTCCGGATGAGGTTTACCAACGCACGTGTCCTTTGCCCCTTTAAGATCACAAGGTTTGGTCAAGGAAGCGTGCCTGGAAAGCTTCGCTAACGTCTGCGCGTCACACGCACGTGCGACCCCTGACGCATTTGTTTTTGAGTCCCTCTTCGAAGCTTCAGAGACTTGCGGTTACACCGTGGAGGTCGTGCCCAGATTAGCTAGTCCCGCAGTATGTATCAGCCCCCGCCTGGAGAGGGCCGTCTGGCCAGCCTTGTGTAAAGGAATAGAGTTTCCTCTGGAAAACTAAATTAACTTTCATCCGGTGTGTGGTCTATTTTTGTCTTCCTACCGGAGCCAAAAAATGTGTCCTTGCGTGAGTTTTCTGAAATGTCTCGACCAAGGTTTTGGAGATAGGGAGTCATTGTGAAAGTCTTAGTGTTGATTAATTGGGCTTCGTGGTTAATTGTTGACCTTTTCGTAGCCGATGTCGAAATTGGACATCCGCGACTGCGCGCCTGTTTTGGGCATCTTATAATTATATCTACTACCTTTTTTTAAAGGAGGTAGAAGAAAATTACGTCTGCCTAAATATACGCAGCGCCTAAAAGAGATGAAGTATATAAAGCTTGACATTGATTTAGCCTTAAGCCAGGGCAGATTCGACGGGTGCCGTATAGGAACTGTACCTTGGCCCTTAAGAAAACTTTGATGCCCACGAAAACAGTGGAGAGCCTATGTGATAATATCCGACAGTTTGCCGTGAACCTGAACCTCCACGGTCTCACCGCCACATAGCCACACGTTATAGCTTGTATAGTGACTCTCCTTCAGTTTTCGATTTTGGAAAACTTTCAGTTTTGCTACTATATAGCTTAATATAGATATATAACTACACTGAACCTCCAGTGCGTGTTCATCAGTCATCACGCCCACTGTGCCAGGACATAATGTCCACGGGGACGCAGTGGGTTGGACATAATGGTCCGTCTGACGCAAGGGGTCGGACATTATCGTCTGTCTGACGAAATAAATCAGACAGAATGGTCCGTCTGACGTAATAGGTTGGACGCTTTGGGTGGACGTTGTCGTCCGTTGGGCATAATCCGTCGTATTTCGAAATTGGGCCAGAGTAGTGTAGAGGGAACATAGGTCATCACCTATACTTAAAAATTATGAAACGTTGACAAAATGCGCACACACAATCATATCTTACAAGAAATAAGAAGGGACATAACGGCACACGCTGAATGCAATGTCTGGTGTAGGCTGGAAACAAGACTAAAATTTGCCAGACGGTGACAAAGAGCTCCGAACTTCGGAGGTCATGAATTATGTATAAATATTGCAAAAGTGACCTAAGAACACATCAGGAACGAATTGGGGTTCGACTGCGAGTTTTTGCTTGCTTTATATAAACGTGTCATGTCGTAAGGTATGGACAGATAGAGTGGATCATGCTCACTGCTTCTAACTGCTGTTTTATCGTTTCCTCATGTTGCCTACTTTGGTTTCACGCCAACCCCTGCAAAGTTCCAGTGCGCAGTGGCGAGTGTAGGCCTTTACTGAAATGTCCCCAAAATTTGATTAATTTGTTAACAGAAGCCTGTGCCTGAAAAATCAAATGCCCCTGCTCCCTGAGCAAGACTCACTGAACGAACATGTGACTATTTGGTTACAATCTGTAGGTAAGAGCTTTCATGCAATAAGAAATGACACTGCTCAAGACATCGGTTTGAGATCAAGTACATGGATTGAACTTCAGCGTTAGGTTGCAAAAATTAGGACTCTATCCCTACGGGGTAGACATATCAATCTTTGACAAGAATACTAGAGAAGATATTATTTTTTTACAGCAGCAAACCGTACACAGTACATTCTTTGTTTGGTATACAGAGCAAGACAAAGCGCGAATTGGGATCAAAGAAGCCGGGCTCTGATCATCTCGACGGCATTTTGGTGTAGCAAACATGTGTAAGAGTTTAAGCCTCCGACATGAATTCTTGTATCATGTTATTTTTTCCCCTCCACTTAGTTTTGCTTATTGTTCAGGGTCGAACACTGAACGCCAGCCAGCTTTTGTGATGGAAATGAGAAGTCTGGTGGAATTCTTTTGTTATTCAGCATCTAATGTATTCAAATCTGCAGAATCCTTTTTGGAGCAGTGATATTCGTGGATTTCTTCTCTTCCCGTTTTTTATATCAATGTTAAAGACATTAAAGTGCCCATCGCTGAACTAAGGGCCATCCTGACAGTCAGTAGCTTGCTAAATTTGTTTCAAGCCAAATTCAAGAACCTTAAATCTGGTTCACGCTGTGATTTTATTCTGTCACAGCTAGTCATTACCTAACAGTAATTCCAGTTGATATTGGAATACTGTAGAATTCAGTGTAGGGTTTAATGGTGTCGATAAAAATCAGTTTATGATACATCAAGGATTGGTACCGGCTTCTGTGAATAGTGGGGCGGTCAGTATGGCACAGTTTGAGCTTTGGCCTAGAAATAAAAAATGTAACATTATGTTAGGGATGAATAGGATTATGGAATAGCATAGGATCAGACATGTGGTACACATTGACCTTTTCTATGAAATTGTGGCAAAACAGGATAAAATATGATGATGAAAATAGACGATGAGTCATGTTGCGTGATGTCATGGAAAAATACTGGCCAGGCCACCCTGAGATCCGGAAGTGAGCCATGATGCGAGATAATCCCTGGACAATGAACAAGTCCCTGACACTGGGCAATGGCGGATAATCTTTAGGAGAAAGGGCTATGTGCAGTGCCGGGTAAAGAGGGGATAATGCCTAGGACAATCGATGGTAGGCTGTGTCGGTGGATTATTGTGTTAATGATCATACTGTGTACATTGGAAGTAAGCGTTAGTCCGACTTAATCCTTGGACATTAAACAAGAGAGGGCGCGCACATATGCTGACGGTCTTGCTTTTGGCTTACAATACAGGAAGAAGGCCCGGCTTGCCCTGGCTGAATTCCTTAATCCTTTGAACTAGCGTTTTAGGTCCCGTTATCCAGTACATGTATATGGTTTTGGCTTTGGCTGGATGTTTAAACTTTTGAACAGGTGTTTTGTACGCCCTGTTACCCAGTACATGTATACGGTTTTTACAAATTCAAATAGAGCGGAGCGTTACTGTTGATCTTTTTTGTGGAGTAAATGTAAAATACATCAATCATTATATAAACATAGATTTTGTGGGCGGCACGATATTTTTAACACGTAACAAAGGGTTGTGACATGCCACAAAACATTCGATGGACTTCACACGCTGGTTTAAGTGTTTTTAATTATCTTTTTTCATCTTTTTGGTTTTTACAGTTATCATACTAATTTTAAGAATCGCTACAAGAGTGATTACCAGAAGTTTGTTAAATTTTATATCAAAGACACCACATCCACTTATTCCTTTTCATTGTCATTGCTCATTTGCTCATCTTGATTGCTCTTTTACTCATTTGCATAGCATAGTTCAAAGAATTCAACCAGGGCAAGCTGGGCCTTCTTCCTGTATCGATCAGATCTCGGTACCATAGTAAGCCGAAAGCAAGATCGTTAGCATGTGCACGCCCTCTCTTATTTAGCGTCCAAGGATTAAGTCTGACCAACGCTCATTTCCAACGTACCCAATAACACAATAGTCCGCCGACACAGCCCACCATCGATAGTCCGAAGGGATTATTCCCCATTCCCTGTCACCGCACACTGCCCTCTGTCCTAAAGATTATCCCCCATTACCCAGTGCCAGGGACTTGTCCATTGTCCAGGGATTATCTCAGGTAGTGGCTCACTTCTGGACCTCAGGGTAGGCTATCCATTATTTTCCCATGACATCATGCAACATGACTCATCGTCAATTTTAATTATCAAATTTTATTTTGTGTCATAATTTGATAGAAAAGGTCGATGTGTACCACATGTTTGACCCTATGCTATTCCTTATTCCTATTCATCCCCTGGTCAACTTGTACCATGTTAATAACTCATTTCTATTTATATCCATGTGGTCATAACTATTATGATTATACATATTTATATGACCTTTCCTATTTCTAGGCGAAAGGTCAAACTGTACCTTACTGACCCCCACTACTTCTGTGGACGTTAATTAAATGACTATGTTACGTTAAATGGTAACTCTTAGTAAACCTATAATTACGAAGTCCTTCGCAACCCACCCGATAATACTCAAAACAATCGCAGGACAAACTAAATGAAGAGCTTTCTTACAATTACTGGTCCTAAGTTTTTGATTCCAATAAGGCTGACAGCGCTTACGATCAATTTAATACCATTTTTACCTCCATTCATGAAAAAATTGTTTTGATAAGATCAAAAAGTAAACGGTATACACTTAAGCCTCATGGTTATGAGAGTCGCTCCTAAAATCGATTAATCTAAAATAGGTTATACGGTAAATCTATTGCTAGGCCTTATAACTCGTACCGTATGATTATACACGATACAAAATGTACGACCGATTTCCTGAGAGCGGCTAAGAAAAAACATTTCCTTATTGAGTTTAACAGAGAAAAGTGTAACAGTAAAATAACTTAAACTATAATTAATTCAATCAATTTTAAATCAAAAGGGTACAGCTCAGAGTTTTGAAGCAATGCCCATAAACGGAACTCGAATTAATGATCTAGCAATAGTAGCCGATCACTTCAATAATTATTTTATGTTGGTCCAAATATTGCACGAGATATACCTGAGTGTGTTACCTCTTTTACAGGCTAACTCCCCAACGCCAATCCTTTCTGTATGGTTATGTAATCGGACATTAACGACCTCTCCAATAAAACGAATAGTGGCGTTGACAATATCAATGTCATTGTTATCAAAAAGTTAATTACTTCTATCCTTGATACTCTCACTTACATTGTTTATTTATCATTATCAACTGGAACTTTCTCATCCTATTTGTATGTTATTCCAGTTCAAAAATGCTGATATTAACCCCATTAAAAATTACAGACCTATACCAATCTTATCTAGTTTTTCTAAAATATTAGAAAAGGTCGTCTACACAAAACAATTTCTTCTGTAAAACAAAATAATATTTTAACAAACTCCCAAGCACTCAACGACTCACGCAATGATTTACTTAACTTGTACGATAGTGTCTGGATTGGAAAATGTTCAACACACCTTGAGTATCTTTATAGATTGTTCAAAAGTGTTTGATATATTAAACTACAGTACATTTCGTCATAGACTAAACCACTAAACGGTATTAGAGGTACGCCATTAGTTTGGTTTAAAAGTTATGTCAACGAAAACAACACATTACAGTAAACGGTCGAATATCCACATTGATATGTGGTATACTTCAAGGCTCCAACCTCGGACCACTCTTATTTTTAATTCATATTAATGACTTCATCAAATCTTCCGAATTTTGAATTCCGAATTCCGAGGTTCTTGCTCTAATCTGATCAAAATTCGAAGCCATAGTCATAGGGAGACGGGACAGGAACACTATACTCCCATGTCACGTGCCACAACATGCAATTCCGTGTGTTAACTAAATGGATACACCGGCAGCAATGGGGGAAACATACTTGTATTGAACTTAATTAATTTCAGATCCATTTATCGTCAACTAAGACTTTTCCATTGGTGTCAGCCTTCTTCCTTTATGCCATTGATGTGAGCTGACGTTTGTGCTTTGAAGTTCTTCACAAACTCCGTGTAGCAGATTTCACAAAATAACGGGGGTTAAAATTAAGTGTTCCGCTTCTCTTGACAGTTCGACGAAAACGGGCATGCCATAGTAGTTTTAAAGTGCAGCGGCAGCCTAGTGCGGATACAGAGACATTCGGTCATTGGCATTTTCACGAGGATGCTATTGAATGGCACGTGTGAGTTGTCATGAAAAAAATGCCCCTCCTCATTGTAGTCACACTTCTTGTGCGTGACTGGCTCCCGTGCATCAAAATGTCAAGCAACCACAGGGTTACAATTGAGGGCGCTGTACATCACGTTTCCCAGCTGTGCTCCTTGGTATCTTTTGTTTTAATCTCAAGGGAGCTTCTAAATAGCGCCAATGCTTTGGCTGTGCTTGTTTTGCGTGGAATTAATCACGATCAGTCATCCGTCGCTGGTCTACAGACACCAAAACTTGCCTAATTGATGGTGCGAACCAGCGTTAGGATCACAGATTGTGATCCAGATCCGTTTGAAACAAACAGGCCCTATATTTTGTGCGTTGCCATAACACGGAATTACAAGGCTGGTGACGTCATCACATATCGTGCAATTGTCAACAGTCAACTCCCGTGCGTCAGTTCAAAGTAGCTCACCTTTGCGCTTCCCCGAATGACAAGGTAAAAACAGTTGCCGTGGTTTTGCTTCGTTAAAGATACTGACCGCTTAGAGAAGTTCCGGATGTGCCAGTTTAACACTGATGGACAAGAGAGCCCCTTACGCTCTTTATCTTTCTGTTTCACATTGATGATGTAAGACGTTTTTCCGGTTTTAATCACGCAACCATTGGGAACGTAGAGTTATCCTCTAGCATCGTTGTGCACTATGAATAAAAACAGCTTCCCAATTTCAAGGTATTACGCGTTTGGTATGTTGACAGCAGAAGTACCAGTGTATCTATTGTGAATTGGCTCGAGCAGAATGCTACGGGACGAGAAGCTGTCGGGGAAAAGTTTCACTCGTAGACTTTACAGAACCCAAAGATAGGCTAAATGAAAACCACAAGCTTTGTCTTTCTTGGTTTGCCCGAGCACGGTATATTACTTTGTCTTCACGCTGTTCACTGTGGATAAGTAGCAAAATCTGTTATTAACGTAATGTATTTAACCTGTTGAAAAGGATATCAAGATAGGGGCAAGGATGGATCTGGGATGGGCAACGGGGCTACACCCCCCAAAAAAAACAAGTAGTTTTTTATGAAAGACAATTTTTGTTTCTTTTACCAATATAAAAGCCTAACAAAGCTCCCAAAACGTAGCTGCACCCCTCAGAAAAGGTATTAAAAGTTACCTTCAGAAATTCCGAAGTTTAGACCCCCGAGACAGCCCTCCCGAAAATTCTTTTCTGCAGGATTCGCCCATGAGGGAGGGAGGGGGAGAGGGCCCAAGGGATAGCACTCAGTAGCTCTGCCAGGTCAGGATTGCCCGCACAGCTTTTGGAATGCAGCCAGCGGTCCCTGTAGGGTCAACGGAACACTTAATTAGGCCTTTATACCGACAGCTTAAACCTGACGTTGATACTGAGGATGCTGGCGACGAAATGCCGCCAGTTTCACAGTGCCGGGAGAGGGCGCCCCACAAACTTCATTAGATGATTTGGGTTGTTTGTGCGTAGAAGTATTAGGACGGACTCTTCATCTGTAACTCGGTGGCGCTATTTATTGGGGGCCCGCCGTGGCTTTAATAAGAGAATGCATTTTGGAACGCGAAAACATAAACAAAAGATCGAAGCCGTGGCATCACCTTTATAATGACTTTTTGCCCACTTTGATTGAAGTGATGTGAATAGGGCAGCCTTGGATAGTCCCTTCAATGCAAGGCTCCTATAGGCTGTAATAAAGTCTGAATGTTGACCCCTGCTGGTGTACTTCCGACACTCTTGGACAGGACAAATGATATACAAAAATGTTTGAAGTTGGTTTTTCGTTTTTTTTGCTTCTGTAAATATCACCTCAGGAAAAGACCTTTGTAAAAGATTTGTTACCAGTTTAATTGATACAAAATGAAAAAATATCGGGACCTGAAAGAGAAGTATCCTGCCCCTCGACCTCTCATTTCCGAAAATCTAGAATACACGAAGACCAGTGCAATTAGGTGTTCTCGTTTACAAATGAATAATTACGAAATTATGTTTTGTGTTAGCGTTTCAATAAGGGCTTAAATTGGAGCAAATCTAAATGTTCTAAGCATTTTACAATTACATGGAAATAATCTTTAGGAAATAAGCTGAGAGTTTGTCAAGTTTAATCTAAACTTTAGCAACAAGAACTGCGTCAAGTCAACTCGACTGAAACTAGAATCCATCAACTGCAGGTAGAGAATTCTTTTCAGTCTCGTTTTCACGCAAGCACACGAAGTGATATAAATGTGAACGACTGAGGAACAATAGTGCCGGAAGGGAAAGGTTGTGTATGAAATTCGTTTTAACCTATCTTAGGGTGACTTTTTCTAAATATTACTTGAGGAAAACAACAGTAAAATTCCAATATTGGTCTTTCACGGGGTGGTTGTAGTTGGGAATTATTCTTTCAAAAACAAATTGAACGACCCCCTGTAAAATCTCCATATGTGGACCGCGTGAGGGTTCCCGAAGCTGGCTGCGTGACCTTTGCTCTGTTGGTAATACACTACTCGCCTAAAATTAATTTCCTGTTGTGTATTTGAAATCAATCAGGCCCTACCCAATTACGGGCGAGGTTAAACCACGAGTTTTATAACATACCTGTCAGTATTGTTATAATTGAAGGAAATACAAAACGTTAAGCTGTCTACCGAACATGTCGAATCCGGTAAATTTATATATATATACTCAAACTGAAATGTTTCAGATCATAATTCATATTTGAGCGTTTGTGAATGGGACTGCAAAAAACCTCTGTCAGCCAGACGACAATGTAATTACCAGAAATCATACGGCAATTAATTATGATTGACAGAGTAAGTATCCGGTTCGTAAGTGACTTCGTCACAAAGGCAGACGCGCCACGATTTACAGGCTCCAATTGGACGATCGCTGAAATTGCGCGTTAACTTCCGGTTCCATGGTTTCACATAAACGGCAGTCAATGCATGTAACTCTTTGTACAGTGCATGTGCAGTGGGTGTGGTTTAAACTGAAATGACGTCACTCTTACGAACCGGATGGGCATCAAGTAGGACTTGAAAAACAAAGCATATTGTAGCACGGTATAGTCGCATATTCGGCAAAATATGTAAGCGAAAAACATTCATTTAAGTTAGTGTCTTCCCCACACCGATTCTGAAGGACCAAACCCTTGTGCGGAACGAAACGTAGTGCGGCGGATGGACCCTTTCTGAGACTCGTGCAGTAATTCTGAGAACCCATTCTTGTGATGAAGTGCATTAACCTTACGAATGCCCAGCTAGTAGTTGAGCTTGGACCGATGCGAGTGCGGTGTGAACCAGCCAAGAGTGCTGCAGTAGAGCAAGTTGCAGCATCGTAGCGGCCCGTCACCGCTACGTCCAAACCGTTTGCTGGGAGAGACACCTGTGTGCTCTGGTCCCGCTGACTAGACCTTGTCCTCCCTGTCTCTACGCTGACCCAGTGGTGCGTAGTGCGGCGATTCGACCACTGCATTCACCACATTCTAGTCTGAGCGGTAATGCGGTTAATGCATACCGCTGGCCCCGTCCAGTTGTTGCCAGTCACCACGGTGGCCCGGGACAGCTCCCACATTGGCCCGCCGATGGGTCAGAGTTGTGCGTACCGTACCGTATCTTCTCCGTTTGACTTGCATTTCCAATGGTCCTGCCAAGCTGTAGTCACATGGATATTCTACCTCGTCTCTGTAACTTTGCATCCCATGTGTTGCACCGTTATGTTAAGCTACACGTCCTTCAAAACCACTTATGAACTTCGGTGAAGCAATATAAGAGAAGTGAGAACAATAGGCCAGCTGTACAGTTTGACTGTCACCCAAACCTTTGTGTCCTGTTTATCTGTAATTGTTGACTCCAAATATCACATCCTATAAGCCTCAAGCTGAACCAACAGAGGGCGCAATTTTTTTCTTAGCAATGGAGTTGGTCAGATGATTTTTATGGTCGGAACTAAACTTATATTGCTCATGAGCAACTATGAACAAAAATTTTCAACCGATGAAGGAGTGCTTCTGCTGGAGGCGGATAGGAGCAATAGTAAAAGTCCATGCTACCACAAGCCCGATATATTCAGGGAACGCAACAAATAGTGACATGTTTCAGTTCAGTTTATACATGTACAGTATTGATTTCTGACATTGGGGGATTATAGTGGGACAGCAATGTGCTTGCTGTGGACTGCCGTCGTTTTTAACATATCGTAATTAGGCTTAGTGCTTTCACACATCCTTGCCCTTGTTGATTTAGCATGACGTCGCGAACTAAGTAATCTGGACCGTCTTTTGGTGAAATTGCTTCTTAGCTATGGTTACATCTTGTCTACAACTTGTCTCATCCGATGACGGTTTTGTTCACCATTCGTCATCGAATATGGCCAGGTTCATAACTAATTGGATGCGAATCTGGCGTGGGCTTAGAGATGGCTGGAGAGGCCTATCTGGGTAGAGAACGCTCTCCCACAGATAGAGCACCGTGGGTGAGTGGGGCTCTTAGGGTGCTGGCGGATCTGCATGCCTTGTATGGCAGTCATGCAGTGAGGGTGTGTCGTTCTGCTCTCCGGGCATCTTTGAAGACAAGCCCGTGCCAAGCACGGTGTATTTTTCTGCAAGGGACTCTCTGGACTAAGTTTCCGTATTACAGTCTTTCAAGGAGACTTTCAGACAGCCTTAAAGGGCTTCCTCTAGCTGCCGACTGAGCGCTTACCGTGACTGAGTCACCCGTAGAGGAGCCATTTTGGATGCGGTCATTTGGCATCTGGGAAACTTGGCTTGCCCATCTGATCTGGGTCCGGCGTATTAGGTTGGTGATGCTGAGCATGCCGGCTCTGCTCAGGCCTTCGGTGCGTGGGACTGTCTTGCCTGCGGATCTTGAGGAGGTTCCGGCGACAACGTAGATTGAAATAGTTTAACTGCCTCTCATGTCTCCCGTAAACTGTTCATGTCTCGCGGGCTATCATGAGAGTGGTGAGGATCACAGTCTTGTAGACTATGAGCTCGGTAAGTCTTCTTCTTTCCAAGACGTTTGGTCTCAGTCGTCCTAAGGCACTGCTTGCATTGGAGATCCTGTCGTTTACCTCAGCATCATCAATGGTTGCTGAGCGGGAGAGAGTGTTGCCAAGGTATATGAACCTGTCAACTGCCTAGTTTTTTACCCTTTACTGTGATGTTAGGTTTGTGGTAGGGTTTCAGGGGGCATATGGAAGCATCACCTCCGTCCTCGTGTTGCTGATGGTCAGGCCAAAGTTGTCGCAGGTTTCGAGAAGCTGTCCACCTGAGACTACATTTTATGCTGATGACGGAAATTGGGGGGGGGGAAGTCATCAGCGAAGATCAGCAAAGGTGCACGTCTGGCTCTGTAGTCTCCACCTTAAGCTCCTACAGACGATCCCGGACGGACGCGTGGTGGGTTTCATCATGGAAATGCTGACCAATCGCAGTTTCACCCTTCACACGCGCGACAGCCAACATAGCAGGACTAGACGACCGAAGAATGGTGTCCCTCAAGGCTCCGCATTAGCCCCGATGTTGTTCAACATCTACATCCATGACCTCCCAAACACGTTGTCTAAGAAGTACGAATATGCAGACGCTCTTGCTATCCTAATATCTGACAAGAGCTGGGCGGCAATTGAAACGGGGTTCACGGGTGACCTAACCACCTTACCAACCTACCTGAAGAACTGGTGCCTGGAGCTCCCCGAGACCCTGTCCTCTGCATTCCACCTCAACAACAGAGAAGCACACCACAAGCTCAATATCATGGTCGATAACAACAGTCTCCAGTTCCAGGCAGCTTTGACATTAGTCGGGGTCAAGCTCGACTGCACCCTGACATTCCGCCATCACCTGGAAAACGTATTACCCAAGATATCAGACTGAGTCGCCCTGATAAGTCGCTTAGCCGGAACCACTTGGGGCTCCTCAGCCAAGACGCTACGCATCTCCTCCCAGGCATTGGTCTTCTCCGCCGCTGAGTACTGCTCGCCAGTCGCCAGCAGGAAACCCCATACCAAGAAGCTGGAAACGACACGTAATAATGCCCTACGCAAAGTCTCAAGCTGCCTGCGTGCAAAGCCATTCAACCATGTACCGATTCTTGCCGGCATTGCTCTACTAACCCTGTGACGCAAAGCAACCATCCTGGCTCTGTCTCGCAAGACCATCAATGGTGAGGACCACTTTCTCCACAAGATTGTCATAGACCCCCCGTAACATGCCTGAAGTCTAGAAGTCCCTTTACGGAGCACGCCCATCAGCTCTTGCACTCTTCATCGAAGGATGTCTTGAATAGATTATGGCTTAAGTGGAAGAGTGGAAGGCAGAACTACTCCCGGCTGCACAGGTTCATGGAGGTGCCAGACGAAATACTAGGCGAGGACTAGGACCAAGCCTAATAAAGGCCTAACTAAGCCTGGCCTCGGCTTTGAAAACGCCTAGCTCCGGCCTACTC
>NW_019091435.1:3654-17994 GCF_001949145.1 Acanthaster planci
TTGTTAAAATCTGGAATTCCAGATTTTTAGGGGATTCCCTTGATTTTTTGCGTCGATGTACTACCCAGGAGTTTCTGCTGAAAACGGTAAAAAGGGCGTGTGGTCCGGAACTGTCACTATTATACTACTAAAGGGCATGACCCGTCAAAATTAACAAAGGCATTAATCAAAGTACATTCAGATTGCTTGTGGTTGAACGGAGCTTTACTTCTTCATGTTTCTTTCGTAATGCTCTAAATTACGGTGCCGATCAGCCATTTGCCTCCCTAAGAAGGATCCAGGACACGCTTGTGGACAGTGAACCAGTCTAAGGGAAATGTTCAAAACAGCCATTCACCCCCACACCAAGCCGAAAAAGTTGCCCTTCTACTAACCCAATGGTGACTAATGCGGGGATGTGCTCAACACAGAAACCAAGACGTTGTATTTTGTTAATTATTACTGCTCGAGATTGACAAGAAAAGTTTCTCACCAAGCAACGCAACGATTTTTAATTTAACATTTTGCTGGTATCCTGCGTGTTTTCTCCTGCAACAGTTCTGTTTTCGGTGTATGTGCGTGTCAGAGGGTTGTCAAAAAAATTCCCTCATTTGGGAACGCTGTGTGCTTTTTTTCCCAGGAAAAGAATAAAATAAAATACCTTTGTCAGAGCCTTCATCTGTCCATTTTCATGGGTGTAATGGACCATTGAATCTTCAAACTGCCATAGCCATGAAACCAAGCTAAACACCTATCAACGCTTAAAAACAGGACCGGACCCAAGCCTTCTTTTTTCCAACTTCACCGCAGTAAAGTTTTCGAGAGCAGAATCCTTCAAAGTTTATTTCAAACTCTGTTTAGTTCCTTTTACACCTCTTTTGGGAAAATGGATGCATACTTTCAATATATTCAATTTTCCTGGACACCTTTCATTTTGAGCCTTAGTCACCTGTCAGCTGCTAATTGGATTTTGAAGACCGTTTTTGCTCAGTCCACAGGACTCTCATGGAAGGCAACATTACAAACCTCTGCAGTATATTTGAATGCCAATTTTGAACCAAAGTCCGAAATTCGCTATACAAACTTATGTTAATCTATTAATCCCCCTTTTCTTGGAATCCAATTATTGAGAAAGCACACACACAAAAATTTAAATTGCCTCCAAAAATAATAAAAAGAAAAATAATAAATATGGCCTCATGGGGCTATTCACAACTTGGCAATATGAATTCAGTGAAAGCCAAAAAAAAAAGCAATTGTTTCCCAAATAAGTTGTATTATACACTTGAACTAGTGGAATGATCAAGTTACAAGAGAGACGTACCATCCTCATTTTTTCCTTTAACTTGACACTCATGGGGCTCATTGCCTATTTTTATACAGCAAAACCATCAAATATTTATATGGTCATAAAAGTTAGTAATAAAAAAAATAGATAAATAATAATATATATAATTTAATGAACAATTAGCAGGTGCTATATATATTATATATATAGCATACATATTTCATGATGGCCTCTCTGAAACAAAGTGGGCCATGTAAACTATTTTCCTTAAAATATTTGAACTAGAGTTGGTTGAGAAATATAATTAGATCCAGCTGGAAAATAGTTCCCCTTCATTTATTCATTCTTCATTTCGTCAAAAAGCTTTCGTACGACAAAAAATTGATTAGATATCTTATATTTCTTGTGAACTGCACTCAGGCAACGTGTGCTGTGTAACACTGTATGGCGTGAACTGCAGAGGAATCGTGTTACCAATGATTTGCTCAATTTGTATAAAAGCTATGACTTGTGGAGTGAAAAAGATTTGCAATTTCAGCGTTTTGTTTATAGAAAGCACGGGACATGTGCGCTTGTGTTTTTTTTTAGCTAAGGCGTGAAATTTTAACTCATTTAATTAATAATTTTAGTGTTTACCCTGTCCCCGAATGGCTAAAATACATGGGGCTGTACGACCATCAAGACCAATGCACGAGTCTGCTTACTGCCAAATTCGTAACCAAGACTTGTCCGTATGAATCCATGGCCTATTCTTGTACATAAAACTGCCATTACACCATTTCGGTTTAATTATTTTTTTGTGCAGCTCTACAATAAAAGAAATAGACTTCGATCTTTTCCCTGCACTCTGTACACCACACGTATACGCTATACATCCGTATTTCCCGCTAGGCTCATATGTCTTTAATTGTGGATAGTAATAGCTCAAGGTTCTGAGCACCATCATGCATTCAAAACATGTAGTATCCCGTGGAGTTCCAGGAATTAATGTATAAGAATATGTTGGAGCTCAATATCCCTAGACGTGGTACATGTGTTCTATAGCTTAAAACACGTCCATACATTGTATTGTACGATATTCAATCAGTTACTTTTTTTGTTCTTGGTTAATCCCACATTTTGTGCGGAAAATGAGCTGAAAAATTCAATCTTGATCACATGTCAGTATTTGTGAAGGACAAGCTTGGGAGCTGTCATGATAATGACATGATCAGAAAATAGCTTTGCAGAAGGCACCTGTATGAACAAAACTGAACCGGAAAACAGTTGCTTAAATAATTACACGAACTGGGCTAAATCAACCCAGCAAGCACAGAATTAAAAAAACTTTTGGTTAGGTTTTACGTAGGTCACTATGTTTTCTTTTCAAAAAATGTATTTAACGCGCTGCAATTTGCATGTCAATCTAAGTGTTTTTCCTAATCGAAGTGTTTTAAGTGTGTTCATGAAGCTGTCTTCAAAAACGTTTAAAAAAACATGGTTGCGGAACGTTAAAAAATACGTTGTGTTTGGAACGTTTACAAAAACGTGGTATTTAGAATGTTCAAAGAACTTATAAAGTATGATTTTACTTTGAACATTTAAAGTTGAGATTCGGGAAAAGCTCAGCGTCCTGTCACTAGTCGTTTTGCATTTTTCTTTTCAATAAAAACAGAATAAAGTGGTGGAACCCAAAAAAACCCACATGCACAAAATTTGTACTTCATTAAAGATCTCCAGGAGACACTCTGGGAAAGACATCAAAAGCGACAAAAATTCGAACCCACAAAAATAATGGATAATAAAAAGAATAGTAGATAAACTTTTTACAAGACGAAAAATGCAAGATATATACTGTCAAACTGTGTAAATTATATACGTAAGACGAATGTTGTTATAATGGTAAAGGCAACAAATTCCAGTTTAATCCTGCAAATGCAACAGTCTTCTGTCGTCGCCCCTGCCGTGATGAAACAATTAGCACACAGCATTAGGCCTAATGAAAATAATAAATCATCCCTTTCGAAGACATCACGTGATTCAGTATCACGTCCTGTAAGCAGTGTGGCACAGCAGACCTATCAGAGAGTATAAAAGCTAGACAACGTTGCCCATGACATTTTGCAATTTCATGGTCTCACGGTGTTAGCAAGCAAAGATCATGCTTTCCACAGCTCTTTTGGACGACAACTTCTTTTGAGGTTGACCTGTTCTTAATTGAACTCTGTTTGGACCTGGACGCCTTTAAACTTTAAACTGAAGTCAATATGAACTTACTCTCAGGAACTGGACTGGCACTCGTCTTTACCGAATTTTCGTAGAACATAAGCTCACCTGTACTCTTTGGAACGTGAACTCGTTTAGCTATGTCCTTTGGACTGGTACTCGTCTGGACTTGAACTCGTTCGGATTCACGCTCGCTTTAGACCTGATCCCTTGTAGACTGGCCCTTGGACCTGAGCTTTTGAGGGGGGGTGTAACTCGTCTGGAGCTAAGCTCTTTTCGGATTTGAATTCCCTTGGACTGGGGCTTGTCTCAACTTGAGTTTGTTCGGACTTGATTTTCTTGTGACAGAGGCCCATCTGGCCTTGGGATCGTTGGACTTTTCCTCACCGGCATTTCGCGCTCTTGGACGTGAGCGAGTCTCGGGGAGGCATTTGTCGGATAACTGCGAAATTGATAGGTAGGCTACCTTTGATAGTTTTCAAAGTCTAACAGCTTGAAGCAAAGAGTAGGTTTTCATACTAAGGAATTGTACCATTTGCTAGCTATTTCTTAAGATCAGCGAAAAAAGTTTAGTACCTTTGCATGTCACAGGCTCAGATGTTAAAAAATCACGGAATTTCAGACCCACGCTTCCCCCGTTTCTTTTGCTGCTATAAAAACGGAATCTAATACATGTATATTTTATTGTTGACATTTGACGAAATTACTGAAGTTCAATGTTGTTGTTTTCACTAGGCATTTAGAATTTACAGAATGTTACGACATATGTCTCAATCTAGCTTACGTATTTATAAATCTATATCACATATTTGCTCTAATTTATCTCTGAATGTGGCTCAATATCATTTGTTTTCTAATTATTTCTGTCGGGTGAAATTCATTGAGCCTCAATATGAGTTTTTTTAAGAGCAAAAGAACCCGTGCTGCATAGAGCGTACATGAAATAGCCTAGAGAAACATTCCCCTTACTTGTGGCCTTTCAATTTTGACAAAAGACTATTTCATCCCTCGATTTATATATACAAGTAAGGTTTTTTCACCTGGAAGCAGCAGACACAGTACACAAAGTACGCCCACGCAAGGGCAATACCACAAGCACTGACGAAGAAATTCTCCCTGTGTTGAAAGTTTGGTCAAAGGAACAAATTTCAGGCTAATAAACAATCCTTAATTTCATTAACATTAAGGATAGGAAAGCTAAGGATATGAAAAGGAAATTCTGACAAGCTTTTGTGCGATGTACACAATTTTATTTTAAAAAGCACCAAATATGTCATATATCGGAAGGTTTAGTCTCGCTCTTTATGCCCAAGTAGTAACTTTCACAGGGTGAAAAAATGAGCGTTTACGGAGGGACGGGAATATCAGCAATGGGTTTTTTTTTTCGATTCTCGAGGTTTTGGGGGCTATTCTCAATGAAAATATATATTATATATTATTAATGTCTCAATTGAACCAACGATGTAAGGGGCAGGCATCTTAAAAAGTGCATTGCGCGTTTTCGAAAAGCACACAAACATTACCGCCCCCTGAACATGTAAAAATCCTCGGGCATGGAAAGGCGTAGAAGTAAGACACTGAGCGTTCTCACTAAGGGATGAACGTGTTTGTTGCATTATTTGCCCTAGCTTTTTTTTTAACTGTACGGAACACTGTAAGGTCAATCATTGTTAAATTTCGTTTTCACAAGGAACAACATCTTTATTGGTTAATTTGAGTTAAATTTCCTCAGATTTGAGAAAAATAATTGAGATGTCGTCCAACTTCCTAAGAGTTAACCAATTTTATTTCATAGAGTTGATTAAAAGCTATACCTCTGGCAGTTTTAAAACAAGAAAAACATTCTCTCTACTCATCACGAAAATGAATTGATCGTAAAAATCAGCACTGATCGTGAAAGTCCGTCCCTTCTTGAAAACGGTAACGATCTGTAAGCATAATGTTTTTTCTTAGGAGATTCACGGTAATTTACATATATGGGCGTAGTTATAACTGCAAGCTCGGCAATGTAGTGGGCACTAAGAAACATAAGTTAGAACATGAATTTCGGGCTTTACTTTCCTATCATTAAAACGTCTTCTAACCAACTAAGCCTCCCTAGGAAAAAACTACTGCATACATGTAGACAAGTCAAGCCTCCTCTAACCGAGCTATTGTACAACTGGGGAGTTCGTCCAACCCATTGGTGAATTGCCCCACGCCTTCCGAGATCGCATGCAATACGCCCATTTTATTATAATTACATCTTACCCTCCTGGAAAAAAATATGCAATCTGTCACAAGGGAAAGTTGTTCAAATTTCAATCAAACGAATATATCAGGGTTTTTTGACATATTAAACCTCCTTCGACGTAAGGCATTTGTAATGAAATGTAGTTTAATTTTTTTTGTTCGATAAAAGGTCTGTTTGCAAAGTATAATAATTATGACAATTTTATTTTCTCCAGTTTGTGCTGTGTTTATATGTTGCCTACCCCAACTAGTGCATATTACTAAATACTTAATAGGGTGCCCTGTTTATTGAATTTTCCGCAATTTTGCGAGAAAGGCAATCTTTTTGTTTTGTTTTTTGGAGGGGGGCAATTTCGAGAAAAAACATTCCTTTTGTTCTATATTAGCTTTCTCGCAATTTTTCGAAAAAGTCATTCTTTTATTTTTTTCACAATAATGTTTATGCTCAAAATGCCAAGACAGTTACCACATTTTGATTTATAAAGTATTTACAATGTGCTCTGAGGGTGTGTGGACGGTTTTGACTGTCGCACGTTAGGATACTGAACTGTAACTGCGTGGTCGATGTTACAACTTGCGCAATGACTGCAGTCATTTCATTGCATGACAAGATGGTGTTTATTCGACGAATAATCAATGTTGAATCGTTGCACGAGGCAATATAAACTTGAATGTAACTTTTATGACCACTAGTACTACATGAAGCTGAACTTTAAAAAAAGTTGAATTTGAGGGTCATTCAAATTGACTTCGCTTGACCATTATCCAGGCATTGAGGAATATCTTATGGCCTAAGGATTTTTGCAAAACAATAACGCAAGCTATGCTTTGAGTTTTAAAATTAACAGCATTATTCTCAATTTTTCTCTAAGCACTAACTGAAAACCTAAAGGTCCGTGAAATGATACACAAAGTACATAACAATCCCCCAAATTGGTAAACTTTGGCACACCACCTTTAAATTATTTTTCCAAAGGAAACGGAGAGGAAATAGCCTACATGTCTTGCTGGCATTGGGGTCAAGTTGAGTTTGGACAAATATCGGTGCCAAAGCAGGCGAGCAAAAACACCCCAATGCAGGTGACGTACGTTGTGTAACACTGTATGGCGTTATCTACAGATGAATTATGTTACAGTTATTTATTCAATTTGTATTAAAGCTATGACTTGTGGAGTGAAACATGTTTAATAGCTTTTGGAAACTCCACATATTGTTTGTGGAAGGCACAAAACGCTTTACCTTGGTTTCTTTTAGCTAATGCGTGTGATTTTAACACATGTAAATGAAATATTTCAGTACTTACGTTGTTGTGCATCCAGTCCTTGTACTATAGGCTGCAATATCTGCATTTCATTGAATTTTTGTTTCATCACCTCTGGTTTTCACAGCTGTATTATCACCAAAATATGTAAACACGTTTTTGTAATGATCAGATTGACTATCAACGGTGTCCACTTTATGTACCCTTAAAGAAGGGTAGGTATTAGCAAAACCTTTTGGCCACCTCTTGCACTACAATATATGCAGATCAATATCATTAAATGGGTATGGTGCCGCCCTCTTTTTGCCCCTTAGTTTCTGTTTGTTGTTCTCTTTCAGACCTTTTCCCAGTTTTCGTACACTTTTCTTCAATTAGTCGACAATTTGATTAACTTCATACTTGGCAGATTTTTACACATTTGGAAATTCGTCTTGATCACCTCAAGACCTCATGTGATGATGATGTCATCAACTGGCAAGTCAATGAATATTAAGGGTGCACACTTGGAATCACAAAAAGTATATATATGTTTGAGTTGGTTTACAACTTGCAGGTAGCTAGAAAGGGACGTGTTATAGACAAAAATTGACCTCACGTAATGATGTCATTGTCAGGTAAAAGGTCACGTGACAGTGGGTATACCTTTTTAATTAACTTTATCTCCTGAAGAGCATCTCTGACTGGGTTGAAAACTTGCAGGTAGATATCAAGGGAAGTGTGGGAAGGGAAGCTGCTTTACACGCAAGTCAATACAGCACGGCTTCCCCGCACCGGAGTCACTGGACGGAACCAGCACAGTTACTATTCACTTATGAATGCGGTGCAGTGCCACCGACTGTAAAACAGGAGGCCTCAGGGGTAGTCATCCTGAGCCAGGAGACGGGCTATGATCCCCACCTTGTGATCCCACAACTTGAGTCAGTTCGAAAATAGTGCGGCTGTCGACCATTAGAGTTAGGCTGAGAAGGAGATGTTTATGGCACCCCACCTGGTCACGGCTCTGGGGGCCCTGGCGGACGCCCAAGGCACTGAGGAACTACTTCTCTTTGCTAGGAGACGGTTTTGGCCGGCAGCACAGATTCTGTGGCATTGCACTCAACTGCCAAAGGTCACAGGAGGCTCTAACGTTTCATCGAGTAGCCTAAGACAGTCCTTTCGAGGATTAGTCCTTAAAGCTAAGATTTAACGTTGGAAGCATTCAATAATGGTGGGCAAACATCATCTGCAGCAACAAATCTTGCGGAAAGCAAACACAGTGAGCCAATATCGAGGCAATCCTTGAGCCACGTTCACACGGCTGGAAATGGAAACCAGGGACTTGGGATGTTAGGACGGTGACACAGCCGTCTCAACTGCCAAGTCGAAAAACACGAGCCTGCTGCTGGGACTGGTTGTTAATCAAGTACCTGTCCTGGGGTTGAATAGCTATTATGGGTGTCACAAACTTTGGTACATCTGACGAAACTGCCCTAATCAGAAGTGGAGGCCCACCTCTGGTTGAAAGGGGACCCACAGGAGGCGATATATCGACACATCAAGCTCTAGGCATGGAAAATACTGCTCAAACCATAGCAGCTCAAGTAAAAACGCCCAAGGCGAACTCCGTGACAGGTTCGCCTTGATACCGGTCCAAAGGCCATGAGACCAAGTCTGGTTCCTTCAGCACCGGCCTTACCGATGGGGGACGGGAGCTCAATTCCGGCTGAGGGTTTGGCCAACGTCGGCTACTGTTGCACAGGAGTAGGTCAGTCTCATTTGCACTACCTCTTGTATGGTGGAGCTTTAAGCCTTAACGAATTCAAACAGCCAAAAATGACGGAACTCATATAGTGCAAGGCCGGCCTGACAGATCTGATTCAACATATAAATCAATTTAGGGATAGCTGTATACTGCTATTTATATGGGTTATTGGCCGACATGTTGGCACTGCAGTGCCAACATGTCGGCCAATAACCCAAATGACGGGGGGACACACAAGTGTAGCAAATACGAAGGAGGTATGTGGTTAAGTCCTCCAATTGCCCTTGGACCTCTTTGTAGATGCTCCTTATGAAGAAGAACGGGTCCCTCCGCTTTTGCCTAAATATCAGAAAGTTACCCATTCCCAGAACGGTACCCCATTCCCAGAATCAAGTATAATAAAAAAACGCCCTTACTACCAAAATTGCTCAGGAAGGTGGGGGCACTTGCCCGGGAAGTGATCTGATTCACTCTGTCCACCTTGTTTGCAGATTGAGCAAGACTTCTGGGAGCTGGAGGAGCGTGGTTGTTCACGCTGACTGGAGTGGGAATGTGGGGCAGAGAGATGTGGGGTGGAGGGCGTGAGGCTACAGCACGAATCGCCTTGGCATGCAGTTTTGAAATGAATGAGTCCAGGACCTCGGACAGCTCAGTTTTCAGTGGTGTCAATTCGTTCCGGATATTGGGGGATGGGGGAAGGTGGCAGGATGAAATGAACATTTGAAAACAAGACGGAGTTAAATACAAATAATGTGGCTGCAGATATACAGAGGTCGATGCTCATAATGCAAAATTAGTCCTTGGAATTGTGGAAACCTCTTTACAATCAACTTTTATTCTTTGCTCACCACAAAAACGTGTGTTGGGGATATTCAATAGCCCCGGGTCCCACACCCCCACAACTGGGACTACGTCCATGTCTAGTTTCAGAGATGTGAGTGGGCGTAATCGAAGGTCAGTGCGGTAACACTGCCTTATTAACTTTGGCAAACCGGTATAAATCGGTTGCCGCCATGTCAAAACGATCAAGTTTTGTAAGGAGTGGGAAAGTTCTTCGTCTTGGCCACAAAGTCTTGGTACACGCCTTCAGGACGCTCATCTGGGTAAAGGTAAATGTCAGAGAAGTCAATGAAGCGTGCACCAGTTGACTTGACACCGTAATGGGCGTTCGGCCTGCCATGTGGACTTAATAGAGGTAGAGGTTTTGATTATCGTGTTGCACGATATCACCTGATAATAGTTTTCTGTTGCGCTTGCATCAACTCAAACAATGGTGGCTTTTTGATGAACAGTCCTCCATTTATCTCCTGGGACTGTCAGTTTCGTTGACAAAACCCCGCAAGGAGTTTGGGTGGAGTGGATTCATTGCCAATTCTCAAAGGTATTTACAGTCTACACTTTCCTCGCTTGCTTCGGTGCACAGTGCTTAGATGTCATGGTGAACATTGAATCAATGTTCAATCAACATTGAATCAATGTTCACCATGACATCTAAGCTCTGGGATAATAATCGCTGATGAACGAAACAATAACTTCAATATGTATAACAACTGCTTAGTCACTCTCCCTGTGTGGGAATTGCTCATTATGTGTCTCTGAAAAGATGTTTGAAGTACCTTTCCTAGTCTTTTGACGACAAACAGTGATTTCCGGACGCTGCCACTATACCACGACGTTGAGAGGACAGGGATTCCGTGAATGGACAATAACTCTGGAACCGCTTGTCCGGTAAATGGAATAGTTTAATACACAAGGGCAGCACACGAAGAGATAAAGACTGAGGTTCAGAGGTCGCCAACTCAAAAGGGGCTCATATACTTTTGTGGCTCAGCTTCCTACTCGTTAGGTGACTATCACTCAGCGTTCGAACATCCCAAGGGCTCATTGACTACGGTACCTGTGTTAATATACAGAACGCTCCGTGTTTCTGACATGGACACCAGCCACTGTACCACCGAAGCAGTGCTGTTGAAGAAAGGAGACGACGGAGAAAAGGATGCTGCTGATTCCTTTCTTCCCTCCGCTTTACAGGCGGGAAATTGAGGAGTTTCATTTTAAAATCAAATGATAAATATAATATCCCAATATCTTTTTCTTTTCGGTCGACATTGCAGACAATGACTAGTTTTTGAAGAGGACCAATGCTCGCTGGTTTCCCTTTTTCTAGTCTGAACTTTGAATATGAATTTCAGGATATTTTTAAACAAGCAAAAAAGGATTTTGGTCAGCCTTGACCCTGCTGAAGAGCCTTTAAGTTCCATTGTCATACGTTCCAGCATGCAGAAAAGTGCTGCTGAGCCTACTTTGACGAAGGTCACCACCTGACAACTTCGTTCGTCCAGGTGTCCAAAGAAACAGAATGCAGATTTTGCCAGATGTTTTCCTTCGATAAGTCGTGAACAATTCCTTCCAGTATTCTTTTCAGTTCATGAGGATGTAATTTTTGGTGTGCTCAATAATTTAAATCTTTATGGTGAAGGTTTGTTGATTGAAACGGCACTGAAAACATCTTGAATTAAACTAATATACACTGTAAAAATGTGCTGCACATGATGAACTTGTAGACTAGCGGCTATTTGTCCCAGAATCATGAACACCTCATGCACTTAGTTTTATGCACCTTAGGTGTTAGACGGCCAACTAGTGCACGTTTACTAGCACATACTGACTAGCACGTATTTGTCCCAGAATCATGAACACCTGAGGGCACTATTGCACTATAGGTGCTATTTTCCTAGCACATAACGACTAGCACGTATTTGTCCCAGAACCATGAACACCTGAGGTACCATTGCACTGCAGGTGCCAGTTTCTCAAATAGCACTTACTAGCACCAATTGCACCTGAGACACTTTGTGCCTCAGGTGCTAGTTAACGCGCTACTTGCAGCAGAGCATTTACCTGAGGCACGTCCATTACCTCCAGTATTTCAAGCATTGATGCATTCACATACATGCACCTGAGATGACACGGCATTTCCATTACTTCATGTACATCAAGCAACGAACAAGTGACAGAGGTGACATTCTTAGGAAAAGTTTAGGCACCAGCAGACTAACGCTTAACATCGCAATGTTTGACATGTATGTGATGCGCACGGACCACATAAAGCAATTCTTAGTTGGGTTCTATTCACATAAAGATTATACGTTTTATGCATTGACATGATTATTATCACTGGATGGCAGTTGCAAGCATAGAATGTAAGCAGTGTTAGGAACATTTCTAACATACATTCAATCACATGATTTATTTCTTATTTATGCATGTAGTAGCTATAAAAGATCTGGATAAAATGTGGTATTTGAAATGGTACAGAACATGATTGATTGATACTACCACTTTGTATCTCAATTACAGACTTAAAAAAAACAAACTTGGCACAAAATGCTCCAAAATGCCTTAATAATCCAAGATAATGGATTATTTTCCTGTAGTGTTTCAATCCCAGTAGACATGAATCAAATGTAAGGCTGTAGGGAAACGCTTTTAGCTGGATTGCATTCGGTCACAAATGGGTTAAAACACAGCAAATTTGACTGAATGAATTGGGTGACTGAGAGGTTAAAGTTGAAACAATCAGGTTTTTCAAGCAAAAGTCGGCCGACCAGTGTTGGAAACTGACAAGAAATACTATACTTTTCTGGTGCTATTATTTTACAGGATCAAATTTTGAATGTAAATTTCCAACATTTCAATGAGGTACTACGTGAAATGACTGTAGTTTTATTTGTAGTTTTGCTTGCCCATGTACATTCCCTTAACACTCCCAGTTAAATTAACAGTTAAAATTATCAGTTTCACTTGACGTATTCGATATAAAATATTACAAAACTTTTCAAAAACTTTGAAACATTTCAACACTTAATTTTTCATGAAACACTTATTAAAAAACTATTAGTTGGCATTGGTTAATATTTTCTAATTACTGAATATGGATGCCTTCCTCTTTGTTTGGAAGACCCTCTAAGAATATTTTTAAATGTTATACACCCTTTCATTACATTATTTATAAGAGAATTTTCATTTGTCCAGTTAACTTGTTTTTGTTTTCTAAATGCGTAACGACAGACATGAATTATGAATTAGAAGAGATCAAGGTAGTGAGTCTTTCCGGCAAATTAAAACTGAATTGAAACCAAAATGAGGGTCAGCATAATTTGAGGGTTTGTCAGTGTCACAAAAGGGTGGGGATATGTCTCACAATAGTGTCCACTATCCCCGCCAAACATTCAACTGACAAGTTGTGGTTGTTTAAATGTCAGGTTAACCATAAAGCAAACCACTGCACAGAAATCCAAAACAGGTTTTAAGTATCTTGTTTTGTGTTCATGGAAATCCATTTGTCACAGAGGAGAAATACACCTAACATCCAATCCCCTGAAAAAAATCTCTGCGATTCAATGTTGATTTTTCTGTCTCCAATTCAGTTTCATATTGCATGAAATCGTCACACTTAATAAAGAAGCAAATGTTGTAACCACAATTTGCCAACACGAAAAAATCTGTTAAAAGTCATGCACCGAGTCTCTCCTGATTGACATGCAACTTTGGAAAGTCGTTTATCTAACGATAAAGATCTGACCCTGCTACCTGTATGGTCAATCCTAATTAACAGTATAGGTTACTCCAGACTTTGGCATGTCTTTCACCATTCTGCCCAGTAGAAAATGCTGCAGGAATTTGAGCATGACGGAGTATCCATGTGGATATTCGAAGTCAAGGATGTAGTATCCACCCAGTAAAGTGAGTATCCCCCGCTTAACTGGTTGTTTGTCTCCAGTTGGTACCTTGTCGTCCATGCTGATCACGAGGGTCGGGGAATTTTGTGTGTTGTCAATTTTCTCACCAACCTGCGTTATTACCAAAGAGTAAAAGAGAAAATTAATTTATGACGCATTGTCATATGCTGAAATGTGCATTTGGATTGTCAAGCAGTTTACAGGGAATTTTTTATTGGCCACTGTTGTCAGCACAGCCACTTTGGTTTCAGCAAACAAACACCTGTATAGACCCCCTTATTGCTTCCTCAACTATGGAACAAGAAGGTGTGGGATTTTTTCCATCCTATGCAAATTGTGTTGCTTATCATAGGTATGAAACATTTTACTCTAAAGAGAAACTGTCACACTTGATTTAGATTTAATCTAATTCTATTGAAGAAAATGTGTAAAGATCTGTATTTCATGTAACAAATATCAAGTGGCTTTAAATTGTGAAATCCGAGGAAAATTATTGCATGAAAAAATCTAGACTTTTCCAGTTCGTTCTGTTTAAAATCCCCCTGCTTGTCAAGGAAAATGCGTGCGTAATGACAATGAACATATGCAGAGAATTTTGAGAAACTTAAAAGGAAATGGAACAATAAAATAAAGGGGGATGGCTCACAAATTACAAATGTAAACTTGTAATAATAGCTGTCCTAATTCATTCTGTGCCACTCTGTATTTGAACAGCTTCCTGAGAAATTCAGCGCGGGATCTATAATAAACAAGTTGTTACAGGGAACAATTATAAGCCCCCCTCCAAAAAAACCACTTTCTACAGCGGTGGCCACATACAAGGGAGGGGGCCTCAACCTGGGCAACCTAGCCTACATATACTTGTTTATAAACGACCTGTGTCGTTTATTC
>NW_019091435.1:18588-30666 GCF_001949145.1 Acanthaster planci
GGCTATACTCTTGAAATACAAAACGGCACTTTGTTACTTGGCAAAAGAAACGATCAGTCTAGAGCCTCCTTCACATGACCAATGCAAGATGGATTTATATGAAAACACTGGACTAGAAAGTACTAATAAAAGGGGGAAAAGTATAAATTAATACGCGAAGTGTTTCCTGTCACGTGATCAAAAGGGCGGCAAGTGATGCATCAGGCGTCTCAGGTGATGAAATTCCCCCATTTAGCCTTTGATGATGTGCCCTGCTGCCGAGGTTAGGCTTGGGCTGATCGCTGCTCGTAATGAAGATGGCTTGCCAAAATACAGCTCAGCTTTTCTTCGGTGGGCTAATAAATTAGGGTTCACAGGCCGCGATCGCCGCAGTGGCGAAATATGTAGTGTTACTTGCACAATATTATTCTTTATCAATTCAGGTGCATGATTAACCATTCAAGAGCTGGAAATACGTGCCCCATTAGGTAAGAGCAGACTCACTAGCTACAGGCATCGAACCACTGCTTCATGTGGAGTAAACCAAGTTTTGTAGCTGTTAAGTATCACGTACCTTGTCTTATTACTTAGACAATTTAAGAGCATCATGGATGTATGGGTGGCATATTCACTTAAGGTTCTAAATCCTATTGTTTCCAACACATGCAAAGCCAAAGCCACAGGCAGTGACGTCGGCACGTCGAGTTATAAAACATATTATGTTTACCAGGTAGGCCTACGCGTTACGTACATGTATGAACATGTACTGGTGCCTCATGTTAGATCAAATTCACTACAGGTAACTAATATGCTTCAAGTACGTTGGTGCTGCAGTGCTTCAAGTATATGAATCCGATCATGTGTCAATTGCTACTTTTCAGGTGCAGCGAGTTTATACTGGTGTACCTCAGGTACCTAAAAGTGTGAATCAAGCACATTAAGTGCCATTGAATGAACCTCCAGTGTCAATATATTGCCACTTGAACGATTGAGGTGCAGTGAGTTTATATTGGTGTCCAAATGCAGATGCATGAGGTGAGATCAAATGCACTTCAAGTACCTAAAAGTGTGATTCAAGCATGTTAGGTGCCATTGAATGAACCACTGGAACGATTCAGGTGT
The DNA here is from genome assembly GCF_001949145.1 of Acanthaster planci. The sequence goes on from NW_019091435.1 coordinate 19,690, forward strand.
AGCGAGTTTATGCTGGTGAAAACGTATAGGTGCATAAGGTGAGATCAAATGCACTTCAGGCACTAAAAGTGTGCTTCAAGCATTTGAAGTGTTTTGGTTGAAATGTTTACTGTCACCTCACATGAGTCAGGTGTCTGCATGTTCTCACTTAATCGCCTCAAGGGCAATAAGTACTAACTCACATGCACATGCAAGTGCACGAAGTGCGTGCAATTTTTACAGTGTAGTGTTTTGGGGAAAACTGAAATAACGACGAAATTAACAGCTGCAAAACTGACATTTGCAAAGCTGGTCAATTGTATTTTGGTGTAGTAAATTTAAATCAACAAAAGTGGGTGTCAATGCCATACCAGTACTATAGAACTGACATGTAAGAAGCATTGATGCAAAAAAATCGTCAAAAGATGACACCACAGCTCCTTTCCAACCTAGTCTTCTGTACCAAAAAAGATATTGAACTATTGATTATCTGTGCTGTTTTGTCACATCAAGATAATCAGCAACAGATTTTTAAAGATATTTTTAGATTACAGTTTTCCAATTAAAATGTCGGTAACTATTAAAAAACATACCCAATCCCACGTGAAAACAATGAATGGAATAACGTTGAAATAAACTTAAGTTAATGGTTCCTTGATCACTTTTTCATTAACATTCAGATATTTGTAACTCAATTTGATGCCCTCCACAATGGCATGGATATATTCATCAGTTTCCCTGCTGGTTCTCATCGCTTTAACACTATGTCTCACTAGCACAATCGGTAAGTGAAAAACATAAAATCAAATACGCCTGTGTCGAGTTTCTCATGTAATCATGGTATTATTTTCAATGGAATTTCCAAACAAAATGGCACATTTCTCGTGCAACATTGGTAATGGAAATGTTTTTGAAAGAACATCTTCACAGCTAGGTGTGTATTTATGGTAGAGATCATTATGGAAATTTATATAAAGGGTTAGTAATGAATTTAGTTCCGTTCTGGTTCACTCCCGGGATGGTTACTGGCAGACCGTCTTCGCTATTTCCGTTATGAGCAGACATTCCACGATATCAAGAATGTTTAATTTGTCGTAATGCTCCACTGCCGCCTTCTTGGTAGTCTTGGTGACCCTATTTTATTAATGTATATATTAAAGTTGTTTTTAACTACAGTTGTCTATTTACTAGATTATTGTGGTGAAAGGATCATCAACGTGGACAGAGGCTCGTTTTCATCCCCAGGATACCCGATTAGCTATCCATCAAACCTTGACTGCAAGTGGCAAATCAAAGCAGAATCAGCAACAAACAGCACACTAATAACGGAAATTCTGCACTTCAAATCGGAAAAACGCTACGATGTCGTAGAGTTCGAGGGGCGCACCTTTTATGGAGATGCTCCTCAAACGTTCAGTTTGTCTGGCACAACGAAAGTTCGCGGCATCATCTTCAGATCATCGGAGGTGAATGTATCAATGACGTCTGATTCATCTGCCGAATTCAGCGGGTTTTTACTGGCGCTTAAAGGCAGTATCAGCATAGTTGGTAAGTAAAGAGCTAGTGTGGGCACTATTTCACCTTTGCTGACCACGTTCCACCGTCCTTTTCTCTTCAACTCATTTTGCTGGTCGTATTATAAACCATATACCTGGTGGAAGAACAACATCATGACAAGAAAATGGTACAAACAGAAGAAATATACATATACACGACAGCATTTGGCAAAAATAATTAACACATAGAGATTACCAGTCACCCTATCCAAAGGCACTTCATTAAAAGGAAAGAGAATTAATAAGATTCACTTTATTCTAGATTATTCATTTCAAAAGATGTTTGATAAAATTGATTATTAGAAATGTCAATAACGTGGTGTGGGAATCAAGAACAATCACAGGGTCCACTCAAGAAGTGACATACCTGCTCCTCGTCGCTTGTCGATGGGAAGCGTGGGTCTGACTTGATCGTTCCAATGCCTCTTGACGGAAATAAAACAATACGCTACTCCAAAATAGGTAATACTGGGATGTCTGACTATCGTACAACAAAACGGCAGCTGATCTATTTAACGCTCCTTCGCACAACCAATACACCAGCAGTGGGCACTGTTTATTGGGAGGATTTTGTGACCACACTTGGCCGAGAGTAGTGAGCCCCTTGTGGCTTGTCGATATCACACAAAGCAGCCACTACCAATTGGCCTAGTTTGTTGTTATGGGTTTTCCCTACCAATTTCGGAAAATGTGGAGATGAATTAGAAATGGCAGAATTCGTTTTCGAGCGAAATGGAACAAACATCCGACTCCCCGTTTCTATTTAACAAATAAAAATTCCATTTCAGTGAGAGTGCATTCAGTGGTATAAATTCAGCGTTCAGTTTCACGATATTGCACTGGTTTAGAACGTTGACATTCACTTTTACGCGAAATTGATGGCACCTCTGCAATCCTGTATTCATCTCAATTTGAACTCAATCTATTTGTAAAATGTGCAGGCAATTTTGCGCAAAGTGTAATATTTAAGGTATGACTGGTCAAGAATTTGAATTCGTTTGTGTATCAACAGAAGTTATATTTTTAGTTGAAGTTTTTATTTGAAGGGTTTAATGTTTGAATATTCATGACTGAAATAGACCATTCATGCTTTCTATAAAAACTACCGACTATTGCACGAATCCTATACAAACACCGACGCTGAGGTAACCTTTCTTTCTCGCGGTACGTCCTCACGGTATCCTGTATATTTCTAATCAAATTGAAACGGAAAAGACAGATTTTCGGTGACTAAGATTGCACATTGGTAACAATTGGCAACAAATACATCAAATCGAAATACCAATCACCTAATTGTAACCTCTTAAATGAAACGTAATACACATTCTTTTATTTGAAGGATGCAAAACGAAGTTGAGTTTTGAGAAACTGAAACCAAGTTTTCTGTCGTTTTCAAAATCCAGGCCAATTGAATTTTTATTTTACTAATTAAACTGCGCATTTTCCGAAATTGGCCGAGAAAACCTATATTTTTTTCGGGCCGTTTCCTCAGCATATTTCAGAAGCCTTTTAAACTGACTTTTTTTCTTTTTGACGGTGCAACGGCTCCTCACCTCTGGGCAAATAAGTTAACAGTCAAAGTGGATGAATATTGTGTCATTTAGCAGTTTTTTGTTGGTGTTTATTTTTTAAGTTTCTAGGTTGTGGCCTTTTCAATGTTAGGTTCAGAAAATACATTGTGGCACAGTTCCACCATTGTTGCCAATGCCTTGAAGGTATGCATACCACGGCAAATTCATATTGATTGACGTACCGTAACATGGGTAACTTTGGTCAGAGGGGTAACTTTGGTCAGTAACCACTAAAGGGTTTGAAACGTACAGTGGATGCGGACGTTTTTAGTGTCATCTTTTCAGAAATATCGAAGTTGTTCATTATTTAACATTTTCGTAGTTTGTGGTAACCATGGTAACCATTTTTAATTTGGTTTTTTATGCCCCGTTTTGATGAAGACCAAAAGCAAAAGGTCGCCAGTGTTGCCTCAAACCCAGGTTAACTTTGGTCACCCCTTTTGAAGCCCTAAGACACCAATAAATTTTGAAGTTTATTTTTGAATTTTTTTCTTTCAGCATCGAAGTTTAGATGAGTATCACAATGCCCTCAGAAGAAGGGAAATTGAAATTGATCGTCTTTAACTGAGAAGAATGGATAACATACATGTAAAAATGGCCCAAAGTTATCCCATGTACGGTAGATAGGGAACTTGTGTTTCTAGTTTTACTAGAGTGGGTAATTTTTACCCAAGAAATTTCTCAGGCTTGGGATGGTGTTTTCCAAATATGATATGTCACTTCTTTTGTTTGACCCTGGCTGATTGACAGTTCTAAACCTCTGTGACTTCAGTGTGTCTTCACCGGGGACCAGGTACTTACCACGTTATAAGCTAGGCGGCTTTGTAGCTACACGCTATTCAGGATTTTTGATCGTTACCATAGCTTGAGTGCTCCTTAGACACACTCTGGTCATAGTGGTATGCTTCCTAATGCACTTGTAGGCACTGACCTTATCAGGTCAGTTTAGTCAACCTCGACTCCGTGAGCTGCTTGCGCGTTCTTCAAGGATCCCGAAAGGCGTGATGCCGGACCAACATGAAGCGGCAAGGCCATACCCATGGGAAAGAGGTTGCACTTTAGTACAATGCAGTCGCTGGATGGCACTATTTGAAAAATGTTCAAAAACATCCACGATATACATGCAGTGTCTTTAAGCATTGTACTTTGATACTTCCTTGAAAATGACCCAGGAGTCCAAGTGCCAAGCAAAACATCTAAGGGTGTTTCGGGGATTAGTCTGTGGTGGGGGAGGGATCTGAGTGACCAAAATTGGGAGACTTCCAAGACAGCACCAAACCAGTCTTCGCCTGATCCAGCATAATAGGATCAGCAGGATATACCCAGGGTTATACGATATTTTGGGTGGATAAGTGTGGAGAGCCGCGAGGCTCCAGTGGGACATTCGTCAACGATCCAAGGCAGTGACAAGAGTGACCTACTATACTTTTCCGGGGGGGGGGGTAGCAATTTGTACACAAGCATATGGGAGTATGAGTTTGTTTCTGCATTCAATTGGGGACCCTGAGTAATAGAGGACAATAAGGTCCCCGATTGACAACTGTGTACAAAACATATAGGTGGTCTCGTAAAAAAGTTAAAGTACAAACAAATGAGGAACAATAGGGTCCCCAGTTGCAGGCAAATACACACTTGCCTGAGTTTGCATACAAACATATAGAAGTGGATATTTTCCCATCAATGTTGTGGCGCTTCTAGAATGACCGAGCCACACCTCTTCGTAAAAGTATAGGGAGGCTAATGTAATTCCTAGAATCTGGGCGAGTCTATCCTGGGTGTGTTTTGTCAGGCGATCAAAACAAGTGATTTGTGGCACACGTGTTTTTTACACTCCCTCGTTTGAGGGGTCAGTCAGGGAACTAAAAAATAGTAACTTTCACTGCAGGTCGACCCTCATGTGAAGTTTTCAACAGTAGTCTTTTCGACTGTGAAGACGGATCCTGTGTATCTCCAGAAGCCAGATGTGATAGGCACAAGGACTGCCTCAGTGGACGAGACGAGCAAGATTGTGGTAAATATCTCTTATCAATGAATGTGCGTCGTGGCATTTGTTTTGTTGCGTGATTTTTCTTTAAACTTATCACCACTTTTAGTGGATAAGTGTGCTTATTAAATGAATTATTGACCAATACTGTTGAGGCTGTCTGAACAGTTTTCCTTTCATGTTATAGGCGAGTGTAGAAATTTGCTCGGTTTCCTATTGCTTTACTAGACTGAGTGTACTATTGGCCATGAAACTCACCCCAAAATTCCATTCAGAAAATAGTCGTTCCACGTGACTCAGAACTACACAATAAAGCTAATGTATAGTTTGAAGCAAGGGGAATCCAGTGGTGAATGTTGTCATTCCGAGAAAAGGGTGCAAACAGATGACTTTAAAATCTGCCGTTTTCTGCGTTCATAATGGCGACTGAAAGTAAAAGGTCACGTCTTTGGGGATTTTATATTGGGCCGTCCTATCACGTTCGGTAACCTGTGGAAAAATAATTACCACCCCATGACACAATTTTGGAATTTTATCTTTGTCTTCCTCAAGTAATACTTTGGAAAGTTCACCTGGAGATGGGTAAAAAAATAGTTTTATTAACGACCTTTCACGTCCGGCAGTAGGCTCATTGGTTTCTTGTTCATGTATGTTTGTTTTCACTCGCCGCGCTTTCTTGAAAAAAAGATTGTACAACCTTGCAAAGATTGACCTACCTGCAGTCGATGGATTCCAATTTCCGTTGAATTGACATCACGCAGTTGTTGTCATCAAAGGTTACATAAAATACTAGAATCTTTCGTAAAAGTAGAATATTGCTTTATGTTTATTACCTTATAAATTATCAAAATGTGCACAAAAGTTTGATTTGTTTTTATTTTGGTTTTTACCCACAAACTACCATAAAATTTCAAACCGTAAATATTCATGTGCGTACAAGACTGCAGTATTGCAGTGTTCTTCATGTGTCTTAGATTTTCGGAAGTGATGGGTCTATTTTTGGCAGGATATTTCTCTTTTAGTTCAGGTAATTTTTCAGTTTCAATATATTGATATACTAGCAAATATTTTTCAAAGCCCTTTTTCCAGGTTGGATTTTTAAAGAAGAAACAGAACGAAAAATATTACAATTCTCAAATCTTTGCTGGTTATTTTTCCTATCCAAGGGTTCTGGAGGTGCGCCATCATCAGGGTTCAACTTTCAGGCTCTTATTGCACATTTTATATGCACCGTTGCGCATTTTGGCTGCGTAAAAGTACGGTGCGGCAACGATGTAATTCTTGTTTCAAACCTGATGGATCCGACTGTTCCCCTTCGATTTCATTACGGGTCGTAGCATAAGCGAGCGCAGTGGAGCGAGCGAGCTACGAGCGTAGCGAGTACTACCTAATTCGGTAATTCGGTATCCTCGGGTACTACCTGAAGTTCCTCTTTGACGAAACTCCTATTTGGTCCGTTTAAAAGGTAATATAAAGTTGGGCCCGTTTTGACCCTCTTGTCTTTCACCCGTTTAAATTGACTAGTTCGCTTTTCAATTTGATAGACGTCCACGGACCATATCGGATCCGTTGCCCTTCTGACGGTGCCGCCCTCTTGCTCGCCCGGGTAATAGAGGTATCTAACGACCGCGTCTGGAGGAAGTTCTCTTTGGGTAGTTCTTACTGGTGTACTCGGTTCTTGTTTCACTCGGTCTGATTTAACGGCTTCTGCAGGAACGGCATCTATTAATCGCGTTTTTTCCTCGTTTAACGATTTCACGACCTGAGGCAAACGTTCCACCCATTCCACGTTACGCACACCCACGTTTAACATTTCTTGAGCGTATTGGTGGCCGAATAACCTTTCAGCTAAAGTACGGTTAAACCTTTCCACGATTCCTTGAGATCTGTGTACCCCAGGTTCACCCACTTGAATTTGTACTTTATTTTTTGTCATTAACTTTTTAAACTCGCCTTTGAATTCAGTTCCCGAGTCTACCATTACGAATTTGGGCCAGGTCAGAGGTGATCGCTCGTAAATTTTCTTTATTGCCTCACTCACTTGCTCGGCGGTTTTACTGGTCAACGGTTCTGCCTCTTTATACCGGGAACCCACGTCTACTACGGTTAAAGTGTACTTAAAAGTTTTTCTTTTAACGCGGTCCCAGGGTAAATACAAAACGTCCATTTGATGCGCGTAATTAGGTTCGACCGATTCTGATTGCAACATTGTAGGTCTGGGTACGTAATTTGGTTTTGGTAAGTATATTTGCCAAACGGCCTGCTTTTTCAGCCAGTTTCTGACGACCGATTTGTCTGCACCAGTCTTTTCGTGTAGACGATCGACAGCGCTTTTTCCTCGCCAGTAACCATGCGGGCTGTAAAACAACTTTGAAAATTCTCTCTCCATTTTAAAATAAGTTACACGTATCGAGCGAGCGTAGCGAGCTACGACCGAAGGGAGTACCGATAAGCCAACAATCCAACTATCGCAGTTCCACCTATAATCCAAACAAACTCGCGAATTTTTTGATCTTCGGAAGGTTCGTAAAAATCGGATAACTTAGGCTCTGGTGGTAACGGGATAATATTCTTATCGGTCAATTCAGAATAAGCTCGTAAGGCTTCGTCCACGTTTACAAATGTCTGCTGACTCGCGCGTTCTTGTCGCATTCGTTCGTTTAAAAAGTCTAGCATGTGTACGCGTTTTTGTTCCCATTCTTGTTTTGCTTGCGCCAGTTGTTCTAACGCGAGGTCGTGACGCTTTCGTTCTTCGTCGACTTTACTTTTTGATAAACTGCTAAATAAAAAATTTGAGCCCGTGAATGCCAAGGCGTTTACTATCGCTCCTCCAACCATCATCAAAGCACTAGCCATTTTTAAAATAAGGTTACTATTATATAAAAGTAAGATGTACACCAAAAAACTTAACCCGAGCAGGCGGCTTAAAGTTCCTCGCGCGATCAAAGGCAAAAGGCGCGAAGTAACCATTACGCACAACCCGAGCACCATAGACGCGGGTCACACGTTAAACGTAAAATTCCCCGCTTTAGGCACTGACGATGTCATTGTACCCGGTACGGCAAAGTTGGCTTTTAAACTGGATCTAGACGGCGCCTCGGACGACAACAGGACGGTTTATAACAACGTGGCGAGAAACGTGGTTTCGGAAATAAATATATCCCTCCAGGGAAACAAAATCGTAAGTTACCGAGATGCGGACGTATTTCACAATTTCAAGGACAATTGGTTACCCCCGTCGCAGACCAAAAATATGGCGTATTTTGGACTAGAGAAAGAAAACGTAGCCAAGATACGTCTAGGGGCTGACGATGCTAATGCCGCCGCGAACGACGGTAAGGACAAGGCAATCGCCGACGCTTTTAAAAACAGGTATGCGATTCCACGGGACACACCGATGTTGACGGATCATACCCCATTTTATCCTTCGTGGTTTAAAGAGCCTCTGACGTATCATCTAACTTTTAACGGACACGACAAAGTGGTTAATTCGTCAGATACCGCCGCGGAATATCAAATTTCGGATCTTACCTTGGAATACGAAGTTGTTACCAATCGAGACTTGGCGCAAACCTTGAGAAACAAAAAAACGATGTATTACCTATTCGACCGGATTCACTCGTGGAAGAAGCAAGCGGTAAACAAGAGTGACATGCTGTGGAACATTAGCATCGACCAGACGATCAAGAGCTTAAAAGGAATTTTGATCCTGTTTAAAGACCCGACGATCAAGAACCCGCAAAAATTTTATAATCCGCATATAACTAAGACGATTGTCACGGTTGAAGGTAGACCTAATCAATTGTACTCGCAAGGTTTGTTTGAATATCAACATTGGAACGAAGTCACTAAATATTTCGGAGACTCGGATAAAGAATTGGCTAGAGGAGTCGTCTCGGACTTATCCTTGTTGGGAGTAGACATGGCCGACTATTTAAAAGACAAGTACGGTTTGTGGCTCGACTTCAGAAGTTCCGACGATAACTCGGCTTGCAGATCGGGCAGACCTCTTGGCGGAGGAAGAGACATATCGATACAGATGGAACGAACGGCCGAGACCGCAGGACCGCTGACGATGTACGTATTTTTGGTGATGGATTCTCAACTAACGGTGGAAGAAGGAAATTTTAAAAGTTTGGTTTATTAAATGAGTCAGATGTTTAGAAATCCCCATTGTGCCTTAATCGTGGGCAAAACTGGGTCGGGTAAAACTCAGTGGATCTTAAATCTTTTAGAGACCGAGTATCGTTTTACGTTTGAAGCTATCGTAATTATATGCCCGACCCTCCTTAAGAATAAAACGTATTTAGAACGACTGTGGGTGTACACCGACGAAAACGTTTATCTTTGTGATTTAGATCGAGAAAAACTAGAATTAAATGAGGCGATTGAACTTTATCAGAGAGTATTCGACGGGATAAATACTTTGTTTATTATCGACGATTGCGCAGCCGATCAATTTATTAAGTAACGAAAGAAGTCTAAGGTAAGCAATACGTGTGCTTTGTCTAAAATGGCGTTTAGCGGTAGGCACTACCTCCACAGCTGCTGGCTTTTAACGCAAAAATATAATTCCGTTTTAAAGGATTTCCGCAAAAACACTGCTTGGACAGCAATTTTTCATTGCAAGGATCGTTCGTCTTTTGATCAATGTCTGGACGAAAACGATATAGTGCCGGATGAAAAGAGAGGGGAAATTAAAAAATATTTACGCGGTGTTAAATTTAGTAAGCTAATATTGAATACGGAGCCTCCGGCTTGTTATTTCATTAAATAAAAATGAGATAATGTATGAACAAATGTAATCTAATTTAAATGGAGAGTAAAATTTGCAAACGATGTCATAAGATAAAATCTCTAGAATGTTTTAAAGTTACGGATAGTGGTAAGCGCTGCTCGGGGTGTATCAGCTGTAACTCCGCTGCTAAAGTTTCTAATAATAGACATAAGTGCGAGCACGGCAGACAGAAATCTCAATGTGTTGATTGTGGTGGAAACGACATTTGCAAACACGGCAGACAAAAATCTAAATGTAAGGAATGTGGTGGGATATCGATCTGCAAACACGGCAGACAAAAATTTCTTTGTGTTGATTGTGACGGGAACGGTATCTGCAACCATGGAAAACAAAAACATCGTTGTAAGGTTTGTTTCGATCCAATCAAGGTAACTATTCGAAATTGGATTAGCGGCGCTCGACAAAATGACAAAAAGTATAATCGATTTGATCCAGACCGGTTTATCGACACTGACTTTTGCCGCGGGCTAATTGAGGATTACCCTCGTTGCTTTTATCCAGATTGAGAAGTTCAGATGCAATTCTTAGAAAATAGAGACGACCTCTGCACCATTGAACGATTAGATAACTCCATTGGTCATATTAAGTCTAACTGCGTACTTTGTTGTTTAAAGTGTAACCTCGCTAAAAAGAGCGATAAGTTAATTGTTACATCGTATAAAGATTTGAAAGGTAGTTCTTAACTAGTTATTTGTTTGCTTTAATTTGCTTACCTTTTGTTATAACTGGGCTACATCAGCTCGGTTATAACCAAATTTATTTTAGTTATAGTAAATAAGTAACAATGTTACAATATGTAGAGCTAGTTATTCAATTAGTTATCGCGGTTAACCTGACCTACTACACCTACGAGTACCTTTGCCTAAAGCACACCTATAAGAAATTTAAAACGTATATAATTAAATGGATGATATTAAATCTATACTGGCCGAATCAAAAAGCGATTCAAACGAATTAACCTCAAACGTAAAAGATCGCCTCTGCGCGATAGCTGCCTCGGGTGAATCTAAAAAATACTTAGGCAAAGAATACACAATCAAAGAGATCGAAGCTCTGTCACCCAAAGATCAAGAAAAGCTGTTCAATTTG
>NW_019091435.1:34634-50665 GCF_001949145.1 Acanthaster planci
TTTTATTCAGGCGGGATTTCTACTTTAATTAAATATTCGACGTCAGCGTTGTATTCAATAATTAATCCAATTTTGTATAAGTCCGCGTCGAGTTTAGTAGCTGAATCGGGCAATGACTCGTTCTCTCCCACGTGCCTCAGCTTTTTATGCTTGCCGTCTACGAGCACCACGTGATCCATTCCTTCCAACTCGACACAATTTACGCAGCAGGTGCAGTACGTAGAACCAAAACATTCGATACAATTGACACAGTCATAACAGTCCTCGCAACTGTCCAAGGCATTCGAATTTCTGCAGTCGTATGAATTAAAACAAGCCACGCAATTTATACATCTACTGCAATCGTCGCTGGTGAAGCAGTCCTTACATCTTACGCAGTCTTGACATTCGTGACAATTGCGCCACTCTTTACAACCGATGCATTTGCGTAAACTTTTGGAATTAAAACAACGAGAGCAACCGTACGAATCTATCAAGTCAACCGAATTTCTCGTGTCTTTGCAAAAATAACAATTCACGTTTGTAGTTTGATCTACCATTTATTTTTATGTATTTTTATTTTTTTTTTATCAATTTTTTCTCGCGAGTGATTGCCAGTCACGAGTTGTTTACAACCGGAGTCAAAAGTTCAGTGGAAATCCCCAGCGCTAGTCACGAGTTGTTTAGCCAGCGAGCGAGCGAGCGGCGCCGGGGTCAAAAGGTGAGCGAGCGTAGCGAGCGGTGAGTGCGATGGGTGAAAGGGGGTGAAAAGGGCGTGTGCTCCAGAACTCTCCAATCCCTACTACTACAACATATCAGAGGCAAGTCTGATAAGAATAACTTGGTATGGTATAAGTTGGTATACTGCATATGGTACTTGGTCATGTAAGTAGGCGTGGTAGGCTAAACTAATGTCAAATTCTACAACAAAATTATACAGGATTTGAGCCTTGAAAGACATTCAGACACTCACACATACCTTTTTCCTTGCTCTCTGTGACATCCACATTCCCTAGTTGTATCTATTGCTCACACTTGACTATTTGCCTATGAATTTTGTGATGTTGAGTGAACCTGCATTTTCGGTGAAAACCAAATCTCCCCGAATCTTGCATTTGCAAAATTTATTAACTTGTACAAGTTGTGCTGATTTAGATACTGACTACAGTTGTCGGTAACACAGCGCTCCTTACTGTCACAGTCCGAAACTTTCCACCTTTTCTCGACAGCCACGGCAGCATGTGAATGATCTCTAGTCTGGTTTCAGTGGCTAATAGAAATTTAGAAAAAGAGGGGGTATGTTTAGTCTGGAAACCAGACTTTGATGTGCGCCCTCTTGTGTTAAAAAGTCATTATGTATGGAGGCTTTGGGCAGGGGAAAGTGGGGAAGGATGGCCCAGTTTTCCTAACGACGACTTCTTCAAAAAACCAAACCATTAAATGCCGCGTTGGAAAGTCTGTAAAGAAAGGACGCAAGTGTAAACCACCACGAAAAATTCCATTATATTTTTAATCTTTGTAGTATAGTTATGACTAATTATTCAAAATCCAACACGTCCCATCTTGCCCCACGTGATTGGGGCAAGATGGGACATCGATTCCAAACTGATTTCCCCATTGCTTTATGTACAGATTATTACCATGCTTTTTATTTGCAAGGCAAGGGATACATTATTGTTGCATATTAATTATTAGTGGTCCGTTCTAGGGTTTGAAGACAATTTAATCGCTTCCCTCAATGGTTAAGTCACTTGGGATGTTCGAAAATGTACGCCTAGTGGTAACTGCATAAAATTATGATGGGGCACTGTCCCATCTTGCGTCAGACGAGCTGTCCAATCCTGCCCCATATGTATGCAGTTTATTGATGAAGCCACTGTAAAATACATGCACAGAGTTGCATACTTATAGCTCTTCTGTGACACAACAGACTAATAACCTGGTCAAACTACGTGTCAAGGAGAAATGAGGACGCGGGGAGACCTTCGGTGTGTGTGTGTGTTTGGTGACCCCCTGCACCATTTATTCAATTTATTCATATGATGGTATTCATGGAAATTGGTGGGAACAAAATAACGAAGGGCTGGTGGAGAGACGAGTGCTCGGTCAGGATGCAGTGATCGGTGATCAGTGGAAGATCTCTGACCAATGGATATTTAGTTCTGGAAAATATAAGAGCATGAATAATCATTAAGTATTAAAGGAACAGGAATACGCCACTAACGTCGTGTGTGCAAAAGTGTACAGTCCTACATGCAATACGGCACGTGTATGATTGGAAGGGCATCCATTTTCGAAACCTCGTGTGGCGAGACCTTTTGCTCAGCTCAAACACAGAAGGTTGGAACAATAATGTATTCATAATGGTACAAACGATAACTGGTTATTAACAATGGGAATAATCACGGGTGCAATAACTAGGAGTAATCATGGATATAGGTTTTTAAAACAGGAAATTGTTGCTCACCATTCACAGCCAGCCCCACACTCCTCGTTTCTCGCGGCTGCTTAATCAGTTCGCCGCAGGCTTGCTTGGTGGCGCCCTTCACTGCTATATAAATTGCAACACTACGCAATATTACAACTCTGCAGCCTACTGCAATTGCTAGGTATTACTAAACATCTCACCTCCGTAAAAGTTAAAGTCCCCCAGTACCTTTTTTTTTTATTTTTCCGAGAAGACTCAAGACCAACGATACGTGTTTCTGATGCAAATATGCCTGTTATCTTTTGTCGGTTTATTCACAGCACTAAATTACAGCGCCTTCTGATGCTTGCTGATAAAGTTATCAAGCTGTCCCATCTTGCCCCATGTCCCATCATGCCCCATCTTCCCCAACAAAATTTAAATTGGGAATACGAAAAATGAAAACAAACGGTCAAAATCCTAATCAAAATTGTTTAAACTAACAGAAAAGGTCTTTCCAAAAATACCCCAATTTGTCTATTTCTGATTTGATTGCATTTCGGTTACGATTTGTTCAGTTAAATATTCGGTATGTTATGTACTGTTTGTCCTCCCCAATGGAGAAATGCATTGAATTGTGCACAAAATACAACGAATTTAATGACAGATTTCTCCCCTTTGTACCCTTTCGTTACAATGACAACATCAACTAGTGAATTTCCCACAATCAAAACTGTTTCCGAAGTGGGTGCAACGAGATGACAGGAAAACCGGGTGCGTTTCATGGCTTACTATTAACCTCCAGCGCTGCAGTGAAGTTATCACCGTCGCTCCTTGGTGTATTGCTTGGGTGATTCGTCTCTCAGTAAGTGGTGGTACGCGTTACACTTGTGAAACTAGACGACGACATGGAGCCCCGGCTTTCTAAACAACCGCCGGTTACAGAAAGGGATCATTACGACTCAAAGTGACCACTTTGTGACCACATTAATTGGCACCAACCAAACAGCAGCAAAGCAAACGGGAGCATATCTACTCCTAACTGAGACGTCTTGCAATTAAGTTGTTCAATAAATTTGGGGCCGAAAAGAGTGACTTGGAATTTCATTCGACTTGACTCCAAACCATCATATTTGTTTCTTCTGAGAAGTTGAAGGATTTGCTCGAAAGCCTACATTATTCCTAAAACAATCTTTTCTACAGGTTTCAATGAAAGGTTTCCTTTTGTCCTGACAAATTCATCTATGGTGGACTTTACTTTTTACAGGAACAAGTATTTTTTTTGAACACGTATCCTGTCATCCCTCAAGGCGTATTCACCCCACTCTCTGTGCGGATGATTATTTAATCCCATTAAAAGAAATCTGTATTTATTATTTGTCCAGGTTAAGCAGAGAATGACATATTTGAAAAAATAAAACGATTTTCCTTGATATTCTAAATACATGCCTTTTGCAGTGTATAACTGACATCCATTTCTTGAAACTGACAGGAAAAAAAAACGGTTTTGAAGCAGCTGGTTATATCCACTACCAAGTTGTAGCTTGACCCGGGTATCATTATGGAAAGATGTGGTTGTTAAGTTATTCAGTTTTTGTTTTATTTACCCATGAATCAAACACGCTAGTTTTAATATTAATTCAAGAAAATGAAATCCAAATTCTCAATTTTTATCAACTTTTTTAAAGTCACATAAAACAAACAGGTAATGATCGGTAGGATTAGGCCTATTCATTTTATGAAGTTGATGTTGCTTTATACGATGACATGATCCCCACCCCAAAGATTAAATCCTACCCTCTGAATTGCACTGAAATGCATATTACGGCACAAACGAATGGGAACGTATCACGTAGATAAACAAAAACCACATTTGAAGTCAAGGGCTATTATTATTATTATCTTACAAAAGAGCGTTAATCCACACACCCGAAGAAATATTCATCATAAACGCACTGGATAAACTTAACCGCAAGGTCTATGAGTTTGTACAAGATAAAGATATAGAGCTGACGAGAAAAGGTATATCGTCTAAACTGCCTAAATGCACCAATACGGCATTTTCGACGAGCAGACACGGGAAAGATATATATTTTCATGTCCCTGTTATTATCTGCCCAATTGAAAGCCACGAAACTATTTTACATGCGGAACCCATCAGCTTTTAATAATGTTTGAAATTCTTTTTAAAATCATTTATTCCTGAAGAGCTACCAAAAAGGGTCAGGAGCCATTTTTTGTTGTGATTATTTACTTTCCTTCTCGTCGTCTACCTTTACAATTTTTTGCGTGTCTGGGACCGTTTACTCATAATACTGACTCAGTTAATGCAATCTTTACTGTTTTAACATTCCAAACATTGATTACAATCGTAACGTTCAACGCAAAGATGGAAATTGTTACACGGTTTGCAATAGACACAGTCTTTACGGTAGACAACTGATACAAGACTTAAATCTAGTGCACTTAAAACTACAAAGTCAAAACAGATCAGTTGTTAATTTTCACGATGTTGACAAACTTTGCGACATTTGCAGTCTTTACTGACTTCTATAACTAAATAAAAATCTTTATAGCACTCAAATTTTGAAAAACAAACAAAAACACACATAGCACGAGAGTTAAAAAAAGGCCAATAAAATTTAGGGTTTGACCCTAAGCAGGTACTTCGTACTTCTTTCAGGGTTCATAATTAGGTTCGAGGGCTTCGATTCTTTCCCTGTATTGATACCCAGTCAATTAGGCGAAATCCCCCACATTGGGCTG
The DNA here is from genome assembly GCF_001949145.1 of Acanthaster planci. The sequence continues at coordinate 39,787 of NW_019091435.1, forward strand.
GTTCCAGTGTCAACATATTCCCCAACTTTTCTGATTCATTTCACAAAGATTTGATGCTATTTTAAGTAGGCCAAACGATGAAAAATTCTGTAACAGGAAATAATGCACTCCGGGGAAAAATGTTACCTTGCTTCAAGCTAAATAAAGTTTACAGGTTTTAAAGTGACACTTATTAAAAAAGACTGCATTTTTTCTACAACTTTGCAATCTGCTGGGTGCCCGAAGAAGGTCACACGGGTAAAAATGGGTCAAAAGGTCACTTTGTGTTTTTCCAGAAATTGATAAAGCAGTACGTGAAATGCCTTTCATATCATATACATTTCGTCTGAAGTAGATACATCATTCTTACGTGCTATTGTATTTTGGTGATGGTGGTGTTGCCCGGAAAAGGACGTTAGCACGTAACGCTGAAGCAACAAAAACTGCGCTAGCGTCCCAATGAAGAGTCGATGTCAATCAAAGTATGTTCCCAGTGGAATGTCGTTAGGATTTCACATGGTGCATTAATGTCGCACCGTTTTAGGCACGGGGTATCCCGGGAAAAGGTTGTTAGCATAAACCGTAAATTACTGTTAATTTCATTCCTCCCTCACATGCACACTGTTATTTGGAATATCAACAAACTTCAGTCAAAAACACAGGCTTGTGTGATTTTTAATTAGAAATATGAGCACAAAATAGTCGATTATCTCTAAAAGTAGCTTTTTCGTGCCCGAGCTGTAGGCGTCCTTTTCCCTTTAGCAATCTACAAGCGTCTTTTAAGCAATCACGTTATAGAAAATGTTATAGTACACGCAAATAAAAGGAGGCTAACTTAAATAAACAAAACAAATCAGAACATCCGAACTTTAATACGAGTGCACACTGGTCCCGCAGAGGTCGACCTTGTCGTAAATGCATGTAATCTAGGAGTTGTGTTTGTTGATCACATGCTATCGACGCATTAACAACATGTGTCGTGTTGCCTCTCATTATTTCTAGACGATTAGCCAGTAGACCATTCACTCTGGACCTTACTGCTGTGATGCTTTCTTTTTAGTCACAAAATTTTCAGTTCTGTACTTGGAGGCACCTGTTCACTCCAAACCATAGATTAAGATGAATGTGTGAATATCTTGTCCATGGACAAAACTCAAAAGGATGGTAGTGTCTGATGACCCTCTGAACCTTAATTTAAAATTATTCACCTGTTCTAGATTCCCGAACCAGAAACTAAATAAATTCTCGGTAAATTATTGTTCGGAGAACATTAAGCGTGTCTCAACTTGAGTAAGTGAAATATTTTCCGCATTGACTTCCTTTTTTCTTGTATTTTGTTATATTCCAAATGATTTTGCTGAGAATGTTAACCTTAAAACGACGAGTGAGTTTTGACTGCTCTTAGCATCGTTACACCTCTATATATATTTATTGTACAGGAGCCATTTAAATATACTCTGGTCATTCATGTGCGTGACATTCAAATGAAAGGGAGCAAACGTTTTTGTCTTTGATAGGCTGAGAACGAGCAGATGCAGTCGCTGAGGAAACGATAACAGACATAAAATATTTCCTTCTCTAGTCATTAGAATAGAGTTACTGTTAATGAAGTAAGATTTTATTCTTTAAAGTGACATTAAAATGGAAACCTTTATGTAGAAAGATTAGAAAAGACTTCCAACAAACGAAAACAATTAAAATGATTGAAATGGATTTCTATGATTTTCGTCGTAAGCATAATGCTGTGAAGTGCTGTAGCACATCACAAAAGCAACCATATTTCTTTGTATTCGGTTTAAATTTCCTTTCCTGCAGGTTTTTGCGGTGAGAGGATCTTCAACGTGGACAGAGGCTCGTTTTCATCCCCAGGATACCCGAATAGCTACCCATCAAACCTTGACTGCAAGTGGCAAATCAAAGCAGAGCCAGCAACAAACAGCACACTAATAACGGAAATTCTGCACTTCAAAACGGAAAAACGCTACGATGTCGTAGAGTTAGAGGGGCGCACCTTTTATGGAAACGCTCCTCAAACGTTCAGTTTGTCTGGCACAACGAAAGTTCGCGGCATCATCTTCAGATCATCGGAGGTGAATGTATCAATGACGTCTGATTCATCTGCCGAATTCAGCGGGTTTTTGCTGGCGCTTAAAGGCAGTATCGGCATAGTTGGTAAGTAAAGAGCTAGTGTGGGCACTATTTCACCTTTGCTGATCACGTTCCACCGTCCTTTTCTCTTCAACTCATGTTGCTAGTCTTTTTACAAACCATACACCTGGTGGAAGACCAACATCATGACAAGAAAATGGTACAAACAGAAAAAAGAGACATGCACACGACAGCATTTGGCAAAAATAATTAACACATAAAGATTACCAGTCACCCAATCCAAAGGCACTTCATTAAAAAAAAAGAGATTTAAAAGATTCACTTTATTCTAGAAAAAACACTTCAAAAGACGTTTTACTAAAGAAGTGACATGTCTGCCCCTAGTGGCCTGTCGATGGGAAGCGTGGGTCTGACTTGATTGCCCCAATGCCTCTTGACGTAACTAAACAATACGTTACTCAAAAACAGAAAATACCGAGATGTCTGACTATCGCTCCTTTGCTCAACCAATACACCAGCAGTGGGCACTGTTTATTGGGAGGACTTTGTGACCAGACTTGGCCGAGAGTAGTGAGCCCCCTGTGGCTTGTCGATATCACACCAAGCAACCACTGCCAATTGGCCTAGTTTGTTAACATTTTCCGGGCCTTTTCCCCCTGCATATTTTAAAAGCCTTTTAAACTGACGTTTTTGTTCTTGGTGACGACGCGACGGCTCCTCACCTCCGGGCAAATAAGTTAACAGTCAAAGTGGATAGACATCGTGTCACTTAGCAGTTTTTTGGGTGTACTGTTTTAAGTTTCTTGGTTGTGGCCTTTTCAGTGTTAGGTTCAGAGGTGGGGAAAGTATATGGTGGAACAGTTCCACCATTGCTGCCAATGCCATGAAGGTCTGCATACCACGCCAGGTTCATATTGATTGACGTAGAAAGAGAACTTGTGCCACCTTTTGCCTTTCATAAAATAAAATTCCGAGAATTTTACTTATTACATTGGAGCCGTAGTTTTAATAGAGAAAAACTGCTGTAGTGCTATTTGAGGGAATTGAAAAAATGAGCGAGGAAATATGGCGCTTGGTTCTTAACTCCAACTAGAATGTTTATTAACTAGGGATCTGCAAGGTTCAGTTCACATAAAGTTTGTTTGGTGCAGTGGTGACCCAAGCGGGAATGTAGTAACCATGGAAACCAAGTGACCTGTGATAATTATGGAAGGCTATAAACTGCGCAGCCCATGTAAACTGGAAAAAACTCTGGTAGCCCGTGACTAGTGAAACTGTCACCCGTGTCCCGTGGTTCTACAAAATATAAGAACAGGAATAATTTCCGAAAGGCAATTGACACGGGCATGTGGCCTTAATAGTTATGTGTGAGCAGAAGTAAATGGAATAAAATACAAACAGGAATTGACTAAACACTGTGCAAAACTACACTGTAACTTACACTTAAAATATTATGGATAACTTTGATTCTACTGGAGACAAAAAGGGCCCCTGAAATCCTCCAAATTATAAAGGAACGATCTCACTTACTTTTCAGATTCACGCACGGGGTTGGTCTGGGATAATTTGCGGTTAAGTAGGCTGGTTTGAGAGTCACAGTTAACCTTGGGATTTGGAGAAGTTTAGGTGGGAAAAATGAAGTGTGAAATTTGGCAAAATAATCACATTTGACGGAATGACTGGCTGGTGATTAGATATGCAAAATATTGGGGGCGCTTTTGATTGAGACCGTTAGGGGTCCAGTCCACTAATTCAAGCCCCATTGAAAACAGTGTAAAATCAGCACTGTTCAGGGCCCAATAGCATACACGCCAACATCCCTGAGATTTCTGAAACACAAATTNTAACCAATTACATTTTGAATTATTCCCACAAAACAAAATTACCCCCAAAAAGTGATTTTTCCAAAGTCTGATTGCAGCCATTTTTCAAGTGGCAACCCTCAACTTTCTGGGGCACTTAGGACCATTTTTCAACCGTAGTTTCTGAGCCCTTCTGCTCTCACATGAAAGCTCAAAGACCCAGGGAGTTGATCCCGGCAACGATTTACATAATCTCGTCATTTTGGGGGCCAAACAATCTCCTTTTTTAAAAAAGATACTGTGGGGGCACTTTTAATGCTAATGAGCTGGCCAGAAATTCTCACTTGAATTAGTGGTCTGCACCCTTTAGGCTGTCAACTTATAACTAGGTGAATCAACAGAGGGCGCCGTTCAAGTCTCACTGTCTGTCGATGCTTACTAACACGAATATTCATTCAGCCATACCTGAAGAAATATGGGCTGGAGAGCAGTAAAAAAACCTAAGTAAAAGCAGAAAAAGACCTAGAATTATGTATCTGTGAGACTTTGCAAAAGTAAAACATATCTCAGTGATGGAAAACCATATTCTATCAACACACATATTTCGTAATACGGTTTTTGTAGACGTCTTCAAAGTTCCCTACCTCAGTTATTTTGTCGAAGAGTATCTTGTGGATGTGGAGTTTTACCAGAGTGGGTAATTATTACCAAGAAATTTCTTAAGCTTAAGATGGTGTTTTTCAAATATGATATGCTATTTGTTTGACCCTGGCTGATTGACAGTTCTAAACCTATGTGACTTCAGTGTGACTTCACCGGGGACTAGGTACTTACCACGCTATAAGCTAGGCGACTTTGTAGCTACACCCTATTCAGGATTTTTGAGTGCTCCTTAGAGACACTCTGGTCATAGTGGTGTGCTTCCTAATGCACTCGTAGGCACTGACCTTATCAGGTCAATTTAGTCAACCTCGACTCCGTGAGCTGCTTGCGCGTTCTTCGAGGATCGCGAAGGGCGTGATGCCGGACCAACATGAAGCGGCAAGGCCATGCCCATGGGAAAAAGTTGCACTTTAGTACAATGCAGTCGCGGGATGGCGCTATTTGAAAAATGTTCAAAAACATCCACGATATACATAAATCGTCTTTAAGCACTGCACATTAATTGTATTTTCGTACTTCCTTGGAAATAATCCAAGTCCAAAGCAAAACATCTAAGTATGTTTGGGGGATTAGTCTGTGGTGGGGGAGGGATCTCAGTGACCAAAATTGGGAGACTTCCAAGATAGCACCAGTCTTTGCCTTATCCAGCATAATTGGATCAGCAGGATATGCCCAGAGGTATACAACATTTTACAGTGTGGAGAGCCGCGAGGCTCCAGTGGGACATTCGGCAACGATCCAAGGCAGTGACAAGAGTGACCTACTACACTTTTCCGGGGTGGGGGTGGTAATTTTTACACAAACATATGGGAGTATGAGTTTGCATGCAAACATATAGAAGTAGGTATTTTCCCAACAACGTTGTGGCGCTTCTAGAATGACCGAGCCACCCCTCCCCGTAAAGTGAAAGGGAGGTTAATGGAATTCCTAAAATCGAGGTGAGGCTGTCTTAGCTAGTTTGTCAGGTGATCAAACAAGTGATTTGTGTCACACAATTTTTCACACTCCCTCGTTTGAGGGGTCAGTTTGTGAACGGAAAAATCATAACTTTCCCCGCAGGTCCACCCTCATGTGAAGTTTTCAACAGTAGTCTTTTCGACTGTGAAGACGGCTCCTGCGTGTCTCCAGAAGCCAGATGCGATGGGCGCGAAGACTGCCTCAACGGACGAGATGAGCAAGACTGTGGTAAGCATTGTTTGTTATAAAATTATCTCTGATTTTTCTTTAAAAATATCAATACATTTAGTGGATAAGTGTGCTTGTTAAATGAATTATTGAAAAATCATATTCAGGCTATCGGAATGGGGTTTTTATCATATTATAGGCGAGTGCAGAAATTTGTTCGGTTTCCTATTGCTTTACTAGCCTGAAGGTGCTATCAATTATCAGCACTGCAATAAAGTTATCACTGCCGCCCCTTGGTGATTCGTCTCTCAATATGTGGCGGTACACGTTACACTTGTCAAACTAAATGACGACACAGAGCCCCGCTTTCCTAGACAACCGCCGGTTACAGACAGGGATCATAACAACTCAAAGAGACCACTTATTAAACGACTCAAACCCAACCTCGGCAAAGCAAACGGAAACCTGTGCTTCTAACTAAGACGTCCCGCAAAAGGGATTGGGTTGTTCAATAAATTTGGGGCCGAAAAGAGTGACTTGGAATTTCATTCGACTTGACTCCAAACCATCATATTTGTTTCTTGTGGGAAGTTGAAGGATTCGCTAGAACGCCTATATTATTCCTATCATGCAACATTCTTTTTAACAGGTTTCAATAAAAAGTTTCCTTTTGTGCTGAAAATACATTTATAGTGGGCTTCACTTTTACAGTAACAAGTGTTTTTTGGAAAAAGTATCCTGTCATCCTTCGAGACGTATTCAACCCACTCTCTGTGCGGATGATTATTTAGTTCCGTTAAAAATCTGTAATAATGATTTGTTCAGGTTAAGCACAGAATGACCCATATTTAAATTTAAAACGATTTCCCTTGATACTATAAATACATGTCTTTCGCAAAGTATAGCTGACATCCATTTCTTGAAACTGGCACGCAAAAACCGTCTTGAAACAGCTGGTTATATCCACTACCAAGTTGTAGCTTGACCCGAGTATCGTGATGGCAAGGTGCGGTTCTCTTCCGCAGGGGGCGGCATCGCCAGGAATCTGTCCTGTTAAGGTAAAAGCAAGTCTGGTCCCAGCCAATTGGGCTCATCAGGCCGGTGTTTATCTCCGGTTTCCTTGGTATAAAACGACTGAGAATATTTCTATTCCCCCTGGATGGGATGCCAGTACATCGCAGGTTGCTTCCCCAGCTAATGCTGGTACCCATTTATGCTCCTGGGCGGAGAGAGGCAAGCAGGAGTGAAGTGACTTGCCAAGGGCCACAACACACAGCCACCAGCTGGATTCGAACCTCCAACCCTATGATTTGAAGCCACAGACCCTAACCACTTGGCCAAATGCTGTAGAGGTAAGAAAATGACAGCCAGGCCTCCCAATGGTCAGCCCGACAGACAGACAGATTTGCCAAATCTTACTATTTTCGACTGATTTATCATGGGAGTCTTTACTGTCGCTCCATTCCTCTTCACTGGTGAAGCCTTCTGCGAGTAAACAGAAAACATTGAAATCCATCAGTTAAAGTACACGTACGTTTACAGGTATCTGGCTGTCTCTTCTTGGCGTTGGAGTGGTGGAGTGAGGGTGGAGGTGGCTGGAAAAAATGGAACATTATATTTGGAGTTCTTTGGGCAAGATACACCTATTGAGGTGATTTTTGGCCCATTTTTCCTTGTATTTGTCTATTTTTCCTTCTTTGGGGGGGTGATTAGGAAGGAAAATAATGTGTCAGGCAGGGTCTGATGTCCTTAACAGTGTGAGTCTGGGCTTTGTTGAGGTAGTTTGAAATCAAGCCCTGCCCTGCTGGGAAGACAGGTTGCCCCTCTCCAAACTTAGGAAAAGTCTTGACAGTTTGGTGACCCACCGTACAGTATCTGCCAACTGGTAGTATTCGCGATGTACCCGTAGATCGTGGCCCAGGAAGTTGGCTAGAGTTTCGAGCTGATTTTCCAGTAATTCAAGAATTTGAGATGCAGTTGTTATATGTTTACGAAGTTTGGTGGACCGGATGCTGGATGCATTGTCAAGGCCAGCCTTATCTGCATGTGCCCATAAACAGTCAGTCCTTCGTACATGGCCTCTCCCGCTATAACAGCATCGTGTGAACACGAAGTTGCTGTCTTGGGCTACTCCAGCTTGATGTCTTGTTTGGGACCAGGGCATTCAACCACCTTACTACCTCGTTAAGAAGCACAGGAACAGTTCTGCTTTTCTTACCGACTATTTTGACAACACAGAACATCTTACACAATGGCGTTCTAAATCACTCAACAGGCATTCCCCTTTAGTTTTGCTGTGCTGTGCTTGTGGAAATATTCCAGTTTCATTTTTGAAACCTCCTCCTGCCTTTTAAGCCTGAACATGCATGAGGAAGCAGAGAGTGATTTTATTCAATTTGTTTGCCCCGAGCAACCTGGAGAAGTTGCCCTTCCAAGTTGCCAGCTTTATGAAGGAACGACAACATTTGGACTACATCAGAATTTGTCGGGAGAATGGTGACTTTGTTTCGTTTTATTTTTTGGTACAGTGTCCTGTGTTCGAGTGACAGTGTGACACAAGGTTTCACCAGTTCAATTCGCATAATTGCTGAATCTCTTCTGCACGTTCCACTTTGTGTTTGTGACCAGACTAGGCAATTCCTTTCAAGACGAGTGCACACTTCTTGACGGAATAACCAATCTTCAGTACTAGTGACGGAACATCATACAACTGTTTGTCTTCCCTGAAGCCAGCAAATATCGTGCAAGGCCTTGACAATATCAGAAAGGTGGTGCGGATGCACAAATAATTCAGGTGAGTTATTTGGTTCCTGGGTGTTCTTTTGGAGTTCTATGGCGACTCGACCTAGTTCACTTACCTTCTTACGGATGTAGCCATGCTGATTTACATCGTGCCGGAGTTTGAAGTATTCACGCCTGCCTAATTTCACAACCAACGTGTAATCCTTGACTACCAAAGCCACGCCATCTCTCTTCACTGGATTACGAACCCGGTGCAACAACACATCTACAGGAGGAGGTTTCAACAAATCACTCTTGTGAGCTACCCATCCACCCACATGAGCCCTCTTACCACTGCTGTCAGCCTGTGAAGTGGGTTTTATTTATTTTGTTTTCATAACCAACAGCGAAGAAATCGCCAATCACGGGTTAGGTAATAAAAGTAAATATAAATACAATAACTAACTCTAATTGCGATGAAAATAAAAAGTTCAATACTTACAGGGTGCTGGCTTCAAAGGGCACACGTGTCGCCACACACTACGCTATCGCACCCTACCTTATGTGGACTTCTTTGTGCAGAGGTCCACACTATGTATGCCCACCTGATCCGAATACCCACCGCTACTTATAAGTAAGGTTGCAGACCAAATACGCCATGCTGTGAGTTATAGTGTACTATTTACGACAAACATTTCTCTCTCTCCCTAGCCTCACTGCTGGAACAGAAAATTAATTTCATTCCACTGTCTTCCTTCAACCCATGCTTCTTTGGGGTGGACTGGTGGGGGTCGGGTATCTAAGCTGGATCGAAGACCCACATTCGCCAAACAAAATGCCCTTTTAAACACAATTTTAAAAGACCTGATACTGTAAATATAGATCATGTAATAAAGCTTTTCCAACTGCCTATCCCTGTTACACTGGCACATTCACTCAAACAGAGGTCTAAGATCTACGTTAGTTTATCAACAACATGGTGGTTGTACTAGTAGCCATACTTTAAGTACTAGCCAATACTATGGTCCTGCATGTAATGATGTGTAGTAGATGGTACCGAGACAGGGCCTGGTTATACTATACTGGTATTCTACTACATGTGGTGAAATCGTTTTTACTCACAATATTTTAAGGTATAAGAAAATTACATCTGAGAACTGCTGCAGCTGTCCACAGGCGTAATGGAAAGGTGACTCTGTGATGCTTTTGGACAATCTGACTTTTATATGTGTTGAGGTTTTGTGTCACTTGGCGACGTTTATTGTGCTCAGCGATCCGGACTGCCGCCGGCCGACCCGACACAGGACCAGCGTAGCAGAGCGTCAAAACTGTCAATTTAGGGCGTGTGTTTTTAAACATCTGGCGTGTTAAATACGTACACCGAGGACGGTTTCCAAACGCCTTGAGATTTTGCTGACCATCAGAAATGCTGACTGTGGCCGCAAATTTCACTGTATTGCAAACTCATTACGTTTTCGATTTACAACGCGACCTCGATTAGTGGCTGTGTTTATACATAGAAGAGCTCCCACACACACCTTAACAAGTGCAACCCCCCCCCACACACACACACCCACCCAAGTGTGTATTTGCCTGCAACTGGGGACCCCTATTGTTCCTCTTTTGTTTGTACTCTAACTTTTTTAGAAGACCACCTATATGTTTTGTACACAGTTGTCAATCGGGGACCCTCTGTGAATCGGGAACCTTATTGCTCTAAAGTGATGTTTCGGAATTTACATGGTGGTCTGCGGAGCTCACCAGTTCTGGTTGTGCTGAGCCAAAACCAAGATCAGCAGGGTGCACTACCATAGGTCTTGGTCACCAATACCATCCAAGATAAAGATATTGAGCTGACGAGTATATCGTCTAAACTGCCTTATGTTTAAAACCATGTTTAAAGCCAGTATCTTTTGGTTACCTATAACGTGAGTCTGATTGGCCGAAACCTGTAGTTACGGTAATGTCTGAATGTTAAATAGTTTAGGAATGCACCAATTATAATTGTTACTGTAGGTCAACCCTCATGTGAAGTTTTCAACAGTAGTCTTTTCGACTGTGAAGACGGCTCCTGCGTGTCTCCAGAAGCCAGATGCAATGGGCGCGAAGACTGCCTCAACGGACGAGATGAGCAAGTTTGTGGTAAATATTGTTTCTTATCTCTTATCACTGAATGCTTTTAGTGGCTACTGTTGGGTTGTGATTCTTTCTTTAATTAGCATCACTTTGGATATGTGATTTTGTTAAATGAATACAGCCTGAGAGTAAAAGGTCACGCAGCGAGCTTCCGGAACCATCGCGCAGCCCGCCTAGGGGTGCACCACTAAAAATAAATTCCCATAAACAGCAGGGATAAATCCCCATACTTCACAAATATCTTAAAAATACAACTCTCACAGGCTGCACAGAAAATTGATGTTCCACATGTCCTCTTTCATTTTCTTTTCAATTTTCAAGGGGTTGACCAATGAATGTTTGAG
>NW_019091435.1:50723-61850 GCF_001949145.1 Acanthaster planci
TTTCTGGCCTAAATACGAGGGTGCACCCCTGGGGGGATTTTACATAGGGCCGTCCTATCATGTTCGATAATTTTTGGAAGAGTAATTCCTAACTGAAACAACCGCATGAAACACTCAAGTTGGAATTTTACCTTTGTCTTCCTCGAGTAATATCCAGGAAAATTCACCTGGAGATGGGTTAAAACGAATTTCATTAACGACCTTCCACGTCCGGCGATATCGTACCTAGGGCTCCTTGTTCATGTACGTTTGTTTTCACTCCCCGTGTAAAACGTTGCAAAGATTTACGTACCTGTAGTCGATGGGCTCCATATTCCGTTGATCTGACATAACGCAGTTGTTGTCAGCAAAGATTAAATAAACTATTAGAATCTTTCGTAACAGTGGATTATTGCTTCAAGTTTATTACCTTATAAATCAAAAAACTGTAAAATATTTTGATCTGTTTTTATTTGGCTTTTACAGACAGACTACCATAAAATTTCAAACCGTAAATGTTCATCTGCGAACGAGACAGCCGCATTGGACTGTCCTTCACGTGTTTTAGATTTTCGGAAGTGATGGGTCAATATTTGGCAGGACATTTCTCTTTCAGTTTCTATAAATTGATTTACCAGCAAATATTTTTCAAAGCTCTTTTTCCAAGATGGATTTTTTAAAGAAATAACTGAACGAAAACATATTACAAATTCGAAAATCTTTGCACGTTATTTTTCCTATCCAAGAGTCCCAGAGGTGCGCCATCCGGGGTCAACTTTCAGGATCTATTATTGTGCAATAATACTGAGATTGTTGCAATAGATTTTCTACAACGTTATAGGCACGTGCAGAGACTTACTCGCTTGCTATGCTGGGGGGACTATTCATTGTTTACCGCCGCGGCGAAGTTGTCGCCTCCGCTTCTTCGTTGTTTTGAGATTTCCGTAAACCCTTATGTAGGCTTTTATGACCGTTCTTTTAGTATTCTTTTTTGAAGTTTGAATTGGAATTTTGCCAGGGCTATGAAACTGTTTCATAACTTTTTTGTACGGTTAGCATGGGGGAATAGGCCTAACGTTAATTTAGGCAAGTAACATGCTTAACCTTAGGCTAAACTTAGCTGTAAGTGAACGTGTGTTGAGGCCTAGGCTAGCCTTAGTATTCAAACGTTCTAGGCCTACAGGCCTCTGTGTCTGCTGTGTATTTTTATCGTTAAAGGTTTTCTTTGTAACCCCAAAACATGGACATTTTTCGAACTCGTATTTGTAGGCCTAACGTTAACGTTAAGCCTACTTACTCACTTAGGCCTAACTGTGGCCTTGTTCTTATACCCAAGCCTCTTATTTTTCTCACAATCAGGAATTCCCCTCTTTGGCCTTGCTTCCTTCTATATAAGTATTTTGCCAACCACACAAGATCAAAAGATGAATTTACTAAGGGAATAGATATGTGCTTGGCCGATCTTAAACAGGCGGCCTAGGAGAATGGACTCGACATCAGCGTTAGTAATAGTTATGGGATAATTTTATTTGAGACAAAGAACAAGTGTCTAAAGTTCCGTAACTGTACATGGACATTAATGAATGACTCACAGTTACTGTAACAATTGTCATTGCATTCAACTTCCGAGGTTGTGTTGATGCTTAAAGCTAGGCCTCGCCTAGCCCATATAGTCTCTGCATGGCCACTGTGCGAGGACCCACACATACGGGAATATATGTGTAAGAAATGTCAAACAACAATTACATGGAAATCATTGCTTCTGTTACCCAAACCTCTCAATATTTTCTCACAATCAGGACTTCCCTTTTTTCTTTACAATTACATTTTTCTGTTATTTTGCTGACCGAAATGCAAGTTCAAAAGACCTTTTCGGGATGTGTCATCGTGAATTACGCAGCTTCATATTTTCTGTACATTCTTCATACACCCATAAGGCGAGTATAGTTCAACGATTTCCGGGAAGCGTATTTTTTATTTACACCGTAGCCTGTATTTTATCCCCCTCGCCCAAAAAGTAATAATGCTAAAAACATTGCGTGAGTTTGGCTAACCTAGCTCATCAAGCCAGCGATCACGGTGGTGATTAAAATTCTGCTTTTTTCACACAAAGAAAAGAAATAAGTTGACCATCAGAGGAAGAGGAATCACTGTCACAATCCATCGGTCCATCACCTCTGAAGTATCAATTGTCGGAATTAAATACAGATATTTATTTGTTGTAGTACAGGCACCATCGTTTCGTGTTTTCGCGCGCTCTCTCTGACCGGTTCAGTCAGCTTTAGTCTTTTTTCAAGCACGAATTAGCACTAACAAAGCGAAAAATCCAAGGCTACGGTGTAAATAAAAAAAATACGCTTCCGGGAAATTGTAAAAATAGCTACCTTTTGTACACAAAAGCCTAGATCACATGCAGTCTCCCCCATGGCCTCCCCAACCTTAAACATAGTTGTTTAGCCTATAGGCCTACTTGCAAAACAGTGAAGACTGTAAGCCTACACTCTCTTTCATAAAGTATAGGGTTCCCCAGATAGGATAGCTCACTTTTAACAAAAATTAAGAAATCGAATGATGGCATTCAATTTATATTCAAGAAATTATAACTTCTTCTTTCACCCTTTGTTGCTCATAAGGTGGGTCTGTTTTCTGTTCCCAACGTTTGTGGTCTTTTAAATTAAATCGGGAAAGCTTTATAGGCCTAAGTCTCGTTAATTGAAATGGTTTTGTACATGTATTAGCTTATTGGAGTCTAAATGATTGAAATGGATATTTTCCGCATTTCATACTATGGGACTTAGCGACAGCTAGACCTATAATACCACCAATGTTGTTGAGGAAAAAACAAACTGTTCTTATTAATTTTACATATAAAGAGCAGTAGAATAATAGCTGTAGGCTGTACACGTAGTAGACTGGTTGTGGGTTTCACTGCATCTTAAAATTGAACTTATACCACGAATCCTGAATTTCAAATGCATTCACCTTAAAAGGGATTTCTCATTTAAATTTCTGTCTTCTTATTCAAATGAGGAAACTTCTGATTCCGGAGGAAGGCTACCGTGACTGAGAATCAAAAGAACCATAAGATGAGAACAAAAATAAATAAAATGATGATGGTACGTTTTGTGTTCGATGTGTGGCTACTACTATGGATTGCCACTGAACAGACTTCATATAATGTACGCGCACACCTACAAAGTATGCATTTATGCAAATATAAAATCGGTCACTGCAAGAAAGAAACTAGAAAATTTGCTAAAAGTGCTGAGAGGTATAGTTTTATTTAGAGTAAAAGCAAGACAACCTAATCCAGGCAATTTTTGGCAGTTTAACATTAGAGTAAAGACATTAGAGTAATGACAATCCACAAGGCAGAACTAATGACAAATTAATTTATAATTCCAAGTCTGCTAACCTGGTAATTGGCAGTTAATTTTAAAACAACAGTTTATGCTTTACCAAGAAATCTATTCCACTGTACAGTGCAGGACAAAAATACTGCAGTCACATTTTGTAACAATTTTTGCTTAAGTTTCAACCGGGAGAAGGATGTCTTTGTCCTTTGGGATAATGATGGCTCACAAATATTGTAGCTGCATCTTGCCTGAAGTATGAGGGAAAACTACACAAGGGCTTGTCTGTCTCCACGCCCTGGGTGAGCGGAAGTAGACGGGGAAGGTCATAGCAGTCCATGGAGATGACTCGTTGTCGGAGTCAGATGATGACATTCCCCAGGCAAGGATTTTACCAACTAATGCAGGTGGGTGCAAACAGTTTTATTGGATACTTATAGTTCTAAGGCATTGCTGAGTGTTGTATCAAGTGCAAAACATACGTTACGCTCATGATTAGAAGATATTTCCTTCTCTTGTAGAAGGTTCTTTTTGCGTGAAAAATTTGTGTATCAAAATTAAACTTTTTCGGAGTTTGGTCCTTTTGTCTCCTTCCATTTCAACATTGTAGCCGTATCACAATAATAAGCAACACATTTACGTTAAACGCATAACAAACTAGAGGTTGGTTCCTGAACAAATCAACCATTCTATTTTTAAATTCAGTGATTTTCTGGGGTGAGACCACACTAGCTCACTCAGGAAACTTGGAAGCTTCTTATTTGACCATAAAAACATTTGGCATTGATTCTAAACATTTCTTTATTTTAATACTGTTTCACACATCAATTTCAGCAAAACTACATGGAAGAATAAATGATGGACGGGCAGCAAGATGTGATGACTTAAGCTGGAAGGGGGTAGTTTCTTCTAAATCAACATTGAAGCCAAAAGTTCCTTTCCCGTGCTTACACAATTGATACTGAAAATGAAATGAAACACTTATGTCAGTTTGATGTTTTCATTGGTGATCACTGAATGGTGATGAAAAGTTGTGACGTCGTAAACGAATCCCATTATATAAAGATCCTGAAAACATGGGAACAGAAATATGACAATTATTATGCTGTATTATAAATATGGATAAATAACAAGGATACAGATATCACCATAAGTGAATAATGAAACATTTGCAATCCGTTAATAGGGAATAAGTGTTAGAAACAAAGTTGACGTTTTTAACTCCTTGGTCATGTGTGCACAAGCCAATTGAAATAAAAAAGATACACTTATGCTAGAAAATATATATATCATGATAATGTTACAGCGTGTATTTTGTCATTCGGAGATTATGGCTGAGTTCGGGCGGCTTGTTCTCAAATGTTCAGGAACAGCTCGATTTGATGTTTGTGGGTCGGCCGCTCGAACGCTGGGAACGTACAACCGGTTATCGCTACTAGTTACTGGCATGCAACATGGCGGTGTCCTTGGACATTCTTCGAGAGTTAATGTTTAAGCTAACTTCTGTTCCATGAAAAAATCATATCTGTCATTGAAAATTATTGATGTTTATTGTGCAAAACTTTCCATTGTCTCCAGTTTTGTATTAAGCCTTCTCGATAGTTTTGCAGCTTTTCAAAAATCAAATCTCACGAGCTTTTCCGTGTGTTCGTGTAAAACCCTGACAAGGAGGTGGTGTGCGATCCTGTTCCGAGAACAGTGTTCTTGAGTCATGTTCCCGCCGTTCGAGGGCGAGAACAGGAAACCCGTGTCAAGAACATACTGCTCGAATGCGACCTTTGTGTTCAGTTCAACAGAAAGGGGCGCCCTCGGCAGTGAAGTTTTACACGCAAAAGCTAAATCTCTAAAAGAAAACCAAAATCATCTGTATACAAACCTTATTATAGCGTATAATGCATGACACGCTGTCGTTCCCAATCTGCTCCGAGCGGAACAAAAGTCTTTTTGGGTACTCACCGCATAGGCGCACCATGAAGCGCGCAAGTATATGCACGTTTGACGCAGGGAGCTTAGTACGCGTAACTAATTTATTCCGGCTTGTAGGGTCTTCGCGTACATGCAGAACACGTGCAAGAACCTGCTTGTAACTACCTGTCTTTCTGTTGCCGAGTGGGGGTGCACTTCAGCTCGGGACGGATAACGCACTACCAACAACGTTGTCCCGCATCGTTAAATTCAGGTAAATGAGCATAGCGTACGATATACCTTGGCTATGATTTTGTTTACAAAATCTTCTTGACTGTACAATGCCCGAAGGGGTTGAAATTAACTGTTTATAAGCTTATATATTTTCTCGAAGCGCAAAGTGGCCGCCTTTAAAAGAGTAATCAAGCCTTCACTCAACGATCGAAGATCGATTCTCGAAACTAATCCTTACCGGCCGGGGACCAAAATTTTCACTTCGTGAAAACTCTGACGGGGGCTTTGTTTGTTTTTGTTTTTTGATAAATTATTGTGTCCTTTTTCTTTGAACGTACATGAATATAGGAAAACAAAATATTAAATCTCACGTTGCACTTCACTAGACACCAGAAAGAGAGAAAGGTAGTACCTAAGAAATGTAGAATCATAGAAGGACATTTAGAGTTCTTCGTCTGATTGCAACACACCAGAGGGCTTTTCAGCACCTCTATGTAGAAGGGTACAAGCTTCAAGTAATATCTGATATTAAAATATCTACTTAGCATGACTTGTCAGCGAAATTTGTAAATCGCTTTAATCTAAGGCCAATAACAGAAATCGCGTGATTTTTATACAATTTTGAAGGTTTTAAAAGTAACAATTTATTTGTAATTTATTTATTTGGACCTAAGGGGCCTTTTGAAAAACTGTGGATAATGAACGTCAACAGGGATAATAAACCATCCACTTTTTATAATAAATGATAAAGAGGTGATGTCATCACCATGTGATTGTCCCTTACCATCTATGTCCTTTTTTTTGGGTAGGGATTTGCTTGCTTAATGACCAAACTGCCTCTTCGAAAATATGTACAAAGTCAATTTTAAAAAGATATCTTAAACTTTCATCACAAATCAAGTAAAGTGTCATCATTACGTCATTTTCAAGACCGTCTACTTTGTGCAGTCTCTCTTCGGTGCCATTTTGAAGATCTGAAATTGCTAGGTGACCTAACAGGCCTCTTGAACACTGTGAACAAAGGCAATAGAAAACTTTAAGGTTCAAAGTGTCAAGATGAATCAAAAATGAGGTCATCTTGGCGAAATTGTTTAAGATCTGGTGTGTAAGTTTAAGATCTGCTCACTACCGTGTAAGTGCTTTAGTTTTGTGTGCGTCTTGTGTGCTGTTTGGGATCAAAATATGAAGTCAGCCTGAAGTCAGCCTTTTGACGTTGAACACTTGTCTGAAAATGTTCAACATTTGACGTCAGTTGATGGTCCATGCTTTGGCATCGTAAGGACGTCATTGTGTAGTCTCTGTGTGACGTACCTCCGCACCGTAAACTGTTACTGCAAAAATTGCATTTTTTTTGCATTTGAGACGTAAACCTACTATGAACGACCTTTACATTTATCTAATGTGTTGCTTCATGTATTTACTGCGCTTTTGTAACATTCACTGCAATCACTCAGTAAAGTTTTAAAGTGTGAACTTTGACCTTAATTAGCATGTCGACAGGAATAGGCTATTTGTACATTTCTCAAACGATTTTTCCCATTTATCATGAGTTTCGCAAGGCTTTGATATTCAATTATTGTTTCTGCTTTGTGAATGCAATTTTGCATATAAATGCCATCCATTGCCAGAAAAGATAATAGTTTACTGAGAATGAAAATCCTTAGTTTGTTTTTGAAGCTAATAAAAACACAGCAAAAATAAAACAACACCATTTAAAATTCGATCCTGGAATGTATTGCAAGATGTAAGAAATTTAGTCACTGGGTGCATAAAGAAGTTGAAAAAAGAAATATCTGGCATGTAATGATAGGAAGCCCCAGCCCCTGGGTAAGCCCGCGAAAGTAACATGCAGGTTATACCTTACTTGATGGAACGTCGATGTAACGTCAGCTAGACTGGAAGGTAGAATAAGAAATTGTCGGGTTAACGCCGGCTCGAAGTTTGGTAAATGATACTGAGCGTGGCCTTAACGTCAGCTAAATATTTTCGTTGGAGTTTTAATGTCTATTCTAACGTTTTCCTGAGTTTTGAGTTACACATTATATTCCCGTCGGCATTGGGTGCAAAAATGCCCTCAGAAGGACGTCAGGTATTGACTTTTTCAACGTTTGCTTGGTGATCGCCCGACGTTACTACAACAGTAATCCAATATCGGTCTGCTGTCGGTGTGTCTTTGTTTGGTATAATTTTAATAAAGATGGAGATTTGCAAATTGATCAAAATGGCACCTAGAAAATCCTCTACTAAATTGAATGGGCTAAAATAAATTTTCAAAAACTTAGCCCAGGCTTTTAAGTGCATTTGGTTTCCTCGCAGGTTTTTCTCTGGGTATACTCCGGTTTCCTCCTGCCTCTAAAACTGGACCTTTTTTCTAATTCTGTAATGTGATCCTAATTTATAAGTTTTCAAAATTACAATTATAAATCGCACGGTCCTGGAAGCATGATGTTACAAGTACGTCATAGTTCCAGGATCATATACGCATTAGGGTTCTTCATTGGTGTATTCATAAAAGTGACCAAAACGACTCCTAAAAAACTGCAGACCTAAGTGATAATACCTTGGGAAAAAGGGAGAGGAAACACGAGATGTTCTATATCCGGCACTCTGGACATGGCTGGATCTGTCCGGACTTTATTGATTTGATTTGATCTATTCGACTTTTTTTTAACTGCGTAGGATCAAGGCAGATCTTCTTGTATCGGTGCATGCAGAACTTGCATCAAACTTCCTGTTGGCTAGGCTGGAATACTCACACCATCCGCAGACTTCCCAAGCTAACGGTGAAGATGTAAGGCATGCTCCTGTTTGAAACACATTTTATTGGGGAAGTTATGCACAAATTCGATTGAGAAATTGAGCTTTCTCTGTTTAGTCGACAAATTATGGCGGATCTGCATTTATTTTTTTAATTCCTACCCAAAAGTGGAACTTTGAGCAATACGATAGACATTATTTTATACACTTTCGAATTGGGCTGGGAGACTGACATCCAGTTCACTGTAAGCATCTAAGAGGAACGGCAAAGTCAAAAATGCAATTTTTATTTAAAAGCAGTTTGACCTTGACCTCTTTCTGAAGGTTTTCATGAGAGTGGTAATATATTTGAATTATTATTCATTAACAAAACCTCAAGGGAATACATATCTTTTTGAAGGGGAAAGTTTCTAAACCTTTGCTTTCATATTGTTTGCAGGACATTAGCGAAAGGCAATTTATCTACTCTGCATTCCGGCACTTTCAGGGGCTTTTTCCTGCTGCGTTATCTGTAAGTTTGCAAACTGTTTCTGAAGTGCATGTGTTCTATACCCCCCCCATGCAACTAGGAAGAGATAACATTCCATTCAGGGTACCAAAACACATTTCGAACCTCATGATGTGTCTGAAAGTACGGGGGGTATCCCTCAAATATTTTCTAACACGAGCCTTTTCACCCCTTGTGCTTCCTTTCACGAGAGCACTTGTTACACAGTATCATGACCCTTATGACTCAATACAAGCTTCTTGGTTACCGTTTGGAACAACCATTCTGGCCCGTAACCTTGAAAACTTCCAACAGACAAATTTTGCACAATATTTTCACCTAGATTTGAAATCAAGTTGCTAATCGGCCGGGTGTAGTCCACATTCTTCGTCATGCGTACGTGGTGCAGCTTGGTGTGCAGTTTAGTAACCCATGAGGAACGATCAGTGCAACCTCACACCCCAGTATGCGAGCGATTGTAATTGACCTGATTATTGTGTGTATTGTTGTAGGATACAAAACGAGCTTTTCATGGCTTCAAAGAGTATTCAATTTTTCAGCGTTACAGTTTCGTTGTTGCTGCGGTGATCCGCATGCCCAACATATTGTTCATATCAACCTTCACCTATTAGAGCAAGGGGCGGAATCTGCTCCCTCCAGACAGTTTCTCCGATATCGCTGCAGTCCAGTTTTTCAGGGGATGAGCCTTTGGAATCTTTTAGAATAACTCTTTGCAGTCATTTGCCATGATTTCCATAAGAATCAAACCAAGGGCGTAAATCTTCGTTTGAAATGGGGGGGTGCGGGTGATGACTTGTTCTTTTCGTAATTAATGCACACCTATGTTTCCTGAAATATATTTTGCATTCTTTTTATTTGGCAGCCACATCAGAAACTCCTACATCCATTCCATTATGTCTGCAGCCTTCGAAGGACTCGTCAAGCTCCAGAAGCTGTAAGTTTACCGTGATTACCGATGTTGTCGTCATAAAAAGCAGTACATACTTTCTTTGTATTTCAAAGTTCTCTTTCATTAACTTAGAGTATTCAAACCGCCAACTGAAAGATAGTGTATTCCATTTGTTGTCGCAATTTCACAAATTGGCTGATTACAGTGTATAATATTCACTGCAACTTACATTCCACTCACCTGTTTCATGTTTGAGTCAACTGCTTCGTGATAAAAAAAAGCAGCGTGGTATTTTCCAAGATTAAATCGATGATCTTGTAATTTATCTTCCGTAATATGAACTACAGGGCGTTTGTAGTATGCAAACAACATCCGCGGGGTGAGGGTGGGAAACAGGCGCGACAGTTTTCAACTGCCAGGAGTGATCAGTGAATTTGCATTGGAGTAATGCTCCTAGACAATGTGGTGTTGCGGATTCATGAAAAAGGGAGGTTTAACGTGTGGGAATCGTACTTTTTGTTGACGATTATCCTTTCACCAGGTGGCTTGGAAACAGCCACCATATTTGGACCATACCATTATGCTCTGGGTTCGATTTCGAATTCGCAATGTTTTCGCTGTAAGAAATTGTTTAAATAAAATTTAACTTCTCACTGATCGAATTATTTACTACTCTACATCTTTCAATTATTTACTACTTTACATCTTACAATGCGTTTGGTGAATTTTTGTTCTGTACATTTTTTTAAGGTTTAACCGTTCATTAATGGAGACTCCCACAACACAACCTTTGCAAACACTACACACAAGAAATCAGCGGCTGTTAACGAAATGTATAGACGAAGTGAAATGAACTCTTATACTACGGTCGGCGGACCATCGTGAAAAAAAGAACAAAATATTTGTTCTTTCGAAAACAACAGCATTTAGGGCGGAAATATTTTTACAGACTAAGTAAGATATTTTAGGATTCCCCCCAACAAGTAAATAATATCGTAGTAATGTAGTAATAATATGGAAATGTGAAAAAAGTCTGTTAAAACGGGACTAATGAATGAATAAGATAACATTACTGGTATATCAGTATTCAAAAAGACCCCAAAAAACCTAACTTAGAACAAACACTAAAGATTGACAACGAACTTCCACGAAGTAAGTTTCTGCGAAGAAAAATCAATATGATAATTACCTTGCAAGTAGATGAAGCATTAAATCACGCAGATTGAAGGGGTGTCAGTGACCTCGCAAATTTAGTAGTGGAAGTGAGCTGGATATCCACCGGTGCCCCTCCAATTACCAGCCACGAAGCGGTATTTCTTACCCTGCTTTTAGGCTGCCAACTCTTGGAAGGACTACTTCCTCTTCGCTTGAAGATCAATCTTGGTAAGAGTCTCCAAACGATAGTGGGGATTCTTAGTCGGGGGACTGCGTTGTTGCTGAAAGACCTTTATTTTATCTTGGTAGTGTAGTATGTTGAGGGGGCTCCGCGTAGAGCCGGGGTA
>NW_019091435.1:62376-117754 GCF_001949145.1 Acanthaster planci
GGTGGTGAGTCTCCCCTCGTGACAGTCAGGGCGCCATGTCGTTTCGAGTGTTAGCAACACGTAACAACAACCCAACTCCCCAAAACGACAACTTTTTACGTACGTTCCAACGGAAGACCCCAATTCTATTGTTCTCCCTGACCCGAGGTCACACACTGTCTTCCCAGCTACAAGGTCTATTTTTAGAACATACATACAGATACCAGGTACTCAATTTAGAACAACGGAGCACCCTCTCGTGATATAAATACAATTTACCAACGAGTTCAATAGTCAAATGTGTACGTGTTTAATACTGAAACTTATTTGTTGCTTAAACCCTTCCGCTACGGTAGTAATTCAGCTTTATAAGCTGCTGCTGAGGCTTGCCGCCATGTTTAGGCCCCTCACGATGAGCGCGTTCTAACTTGACATCTTCCATTGAGAAATCGTCCTTGCAATTTCTTTACAAGGACCAGGTATTCCTTGCTTTTCCGCTGCGGAAGACCAATGACACGCCTGTTGATATCCCGAGAGAATCATTCAAGTTTACTGATGCGCTCAGAGTGGTCGGTCAGCATTTTTTCCTCCGTAGCCATCGTAGAAAGGAGTACGCCATTTCCTTTGTCTTGCATTCTACTGCGTCAATGCGTCTCTATTGAAACTCAATGGAATCGTTGATCGTCGCTTCCGGGTTTTCAGTACGATTACGTAATACAATTTCAGACTGAGCTTCAAGCTCTTCTGCAACCTTACCTACGGGAAATGTATACATTACAAGAAGCAAGCACACAATATTTAAACTATTAGACGAAGGAGCCTGAAAGTAAAAGGCCACTCAGCGAGTATCAGAACCCTTGAGCTCCCCCACCTGGTAATTTTCCGCTTGGTTTCCTTGTTAAGTTGTGGGGGGGGTTCTAACTCGAACCCTCCCCTTTTAAACAATAATAATAAATGAAAGGTCAAAAGTGGCAAATCATTTATGATATTCAACACCCGGCATTATTGTTTGCGTGTCTCCTTGTTCTTGGACATTTAAATTCACATGATGTATAAGTACGTGGGAAGAAAATGTATAATACTTTAAAGATATACCAATAGCTGAGGAATAGATTTTGGTCTCCCGATTCGCTTTCATGTTCTGTCTTTTTGGTGCTTATACATGAAGATAATTTCCTAAATTCCAACCTACGTGTTTATCGAAGTATAAGCTTCATCACAGTCATTTTGTATTTTATTTTTGAAAGGGGGGGAGGTCATTACTTTGTGGGATAATTCTCTTTAAAGATCTCGCCGATTGTTGAGATATTCTTACGTACGCTGTACTCAAAAGCGTCTTTTGAATTTAGGCCTATACAAGCACCTTCGCCTTGATTACTAAGAATATATTATCGGTTTAGGGTTGGACAAGGTTAAAGGCTGGGCTCGAATTTACTCGCGCTACGCAAGTTAGCTATGACCGATCGGTCAGTCGAAGGCGTCGTCCACTTCCCTTTGTTTCAGTGACTAACGCCCAAATAAAAGAGCTGCCTATAGTCAAGGAAATGCTAATGAAATGGGTTTGCATTTAGCCACTAAGCCATAGCTCTTTTCTGCGATAGCTTCTGAGCTGTCCCGAGTCGTTTGTCTGGTGCCCTCTATCCTGCATACGAAGACTTGGGACAAACTGTTTACTGCTCGACACCGACGGCTTGATCATGACCGCCACTAGATTTGCGCTCTCTGGAAACGGTGAATCAATCGCCAGCCCTATCCGGAGCGCTGGCGGTCTTACGCGAGAACTCTGGTAGCTGTCTGTCACACAAGATCCCCATGTGTGCTAGTCTGGCAGGTACTGAGCGTCATGTAATCCCAAATTTGCCATCCAGTTTGTGTGCAATTTTATTGATATTTTCTGAAAAGGATCAGTTGTAAGATTGTAGACTTTTTACGGACAGATCATTTGGCCTGAGTTTGTTTGATTCTATCATACCCTTGTTCAACTTTTTTTGAATGAATTTTACGCACAGAAGCGTAGTAATGTAGCATGCATCAGTACAAAGCATCAACAGCGTTTGCTTAACACCATGATTTTTAATCCGGAAATTGTTTCGTAATAGTGCACTCCTGCGGACCAAGAAGGAGAGCCTTCGCCACGTTGGATTGCAAGAATTGTTAGAGTTGTTCTTAACTTCTTACGTCTATCAGCGTTCACTAGATTGCAACGTCTTCCTAGTGGGACTCAGGAAGTTTGGAACACCGCACACTGTTAGGAGAATTGTTGTAGTTGGCCAACAATGGGCTTAACAGGGCTATTTAAGTCGAAAAAGAGACTAAACTATTTAATTAACAGAAATACAGATGAATAGGACGGGTGGGAAAATGAACGATACTAGTTTTGAAACAAAATACAGCTGGCTGAAGAATTTGCAATGTATAACAATTACATATGGCGTGCAAAGTTTAATCCAGGAATAGAGATATCTCTATTTTTAATAGAGATAACTCTGTTGATAATAGAGATATCTGTGTACGCGGATCATATGTTAACTTTGCCCGTCATAATTACTTGAACTTGAAGACATTAGCAGGCCCCACAGGGTATCCCCTGTTACTGGCTGCAACGCCCTCAACACTTTTACAATATACGGTGGGGTTGTTCTAAAACAGCCTTGACCCCCACGACCCCCTCGACCTTACGTTCAAATCCCTCAAAATACAGATTATTAACGGGTGCCTGAACTCATGGAAATTGTGTTTTTATCAAACACAGCTCTAGGTATTGCGTTACTTATCGTTCCCCTAGATTGAGAAACATCAACGTTATTAAAAAGCGATGCATGCGCGAGCGCACGTCACGAGTGAATGTGCTGATTACGAATCTGGCTGGTCGCGTGGCGTTCGAGATGCGGGTTAGGGGTCGTTATTATAAATGTGCGTATTTGCACCGTTGCGCCGGTGTATTTGTCATGGGAAGGTTGGAGCAATTATCATAAATGGGGTGGAGAAATTTTTAAGAATAAAATATAACAAAGTTGCTTTCTTGGCCGAATTGCACGGTAGCTCAGTTAGAAGAGAGCTAGACAGCAAGGCGCAGACTCGAGTCTACGTGAATGCAACATTGATTATTTTTGGAGGAGGAAAAGTTTGTTGGAGGATGTTTATTTAGGAAAGTGAAGCCCGACAATTAGCTTCGAATTTTTTTTCTTTAGGCATACTGTTTGATTGAGCTTGTAGTTAGTTAACCAGGCCCATTACCTGACCAAGGTAAGGTAATGTTCCACACACAGAAATCGATGTGCGAATACCTGTGGGAAGAGTCCCGTTTTCGGACAAGATCCCGTTCATGATCAGCAGCAAGTATTACATGGCCACAAGTGAAATCGTCAGTTGAAGGGGTCGAGGGGTGTTTAGAACAACCCTATATGGTGACAATTTTTTAAAAGACAATCTGACATCACTTCTATCTTTCTCGTGAGCTCTGGTTAATCTTCATATTCTTTGCAAAAGGTGGAAACGTAATTTGAGACCTTTATCATTGCATTTCTAGCTGAAATGTACACTGATAAGCGTCGTCGTGCTATATAACTACATGCTTAGAGATGAAATGGCAATACATATACACAAAATTGCCGATTGCTCACGTTGCAGGGTTTGTTGGCGCGGATAAAAAGCCGCCTGAAACAGAGCTTCCATCCAAAACTTTGTCAAGGTTGGAGGCACTTGTTACTACTGGGAACATTGTCATGGAGCGTTTCAGAAACAGATGGTAGTGAGAGGGAGATTCTGTGGACAGTAATGTCCCCGCTTACTGCTGCCACATGGAACTTCGGCCACTGACCGATAAAAGGATACATGAACTTTTTCACAAGACTTCACATTACCGAATTTGTGAGAGGCGTGTCTTTGAACTGACTCCTACTCTTACTTCTGCTTCAACCCTTAGCAGTCACATGGAATCAACACTTCGTGAGTCCAAAAATACTGCACAAAGAAATAGGCTTACACGACCAAACTCGCCGGTCAACACTCCATTTGCACATGAATCTAAGTCAACTGCCATTACCAGTGCACACATGCCACAGTCAGTACAGTCTCCCACAAACTCAGACATTCTCAATCTGCATCTTGCAAAATCCAGTGCTATTAAAGCGGTTCTCCGGATCATAAAGCAAACTCCCTGTCATGTCAAGCCATTCATGCAACTTCTTGGCCCTTCAAATTATAAGGGACATGTGGTCGTCTGTGCAAGTCGTCAGCTAAAGTTTAGTTGTTGAACATTTAAACTGTGATTCATGAGGACGAATTACAACCCCCTTCCACTATCAGCTTCCAGAAACCCATTAATCATACCAGTGACCAGAGTACACATCTTTCATTCAACTTTAATGCAGATTCTTCAACTTTGATCTTGCCAGGTTTACCTGCATGTGCCAAAAATTGCCCTAGGGTATACCATAACTTGCATAAGCCGAATACCCGATGAGGCTAGATGCCGTGGTGAAATTAGATTTCTACGTTGTGGACAACGGTGATTGAATTCTAGGTTGTCTCATATTTGGTCGCTTCAACTCACCCAGGCGGTTAGAGAGTCATTATCATGTCTTCAGCTAGCCCCAAAATGTTTTGTTCATCTCCATCCCAGAGCACTTTGCAACCCCAATTCAATTACACCTGCCTCACCTATAAATATTACGATTATGAGCATTTCTTTAGAGCCGAGTTCCCAAAGTTACATGTAAGAAACAGAACAGGAACCGCTCCTAAATTTGGAATCTGTGACCGGTTTTCACACACCATCGTCACTGACAGGAAAGTGACATGCGTCTCTCTGGGTGGGCCTTCGACAAGTCAGTTGCGCTGTGGGTCATTAACGGTTTGCCACCCTGGCCTACAAGAAATGTTAAATGTTTTGCAATAGTTTTCTGTAAACTTGATTTAAATTATGCTAAATACTATCTGAATTGGGCAGAACTGTCAAATGATTAAAACATTCATAACCCACGAAGGACTGTTCTGTCAGACGTGCTTGTTTCGGTCCTGCTTCAGCACTGGTATAGTATTCCAAAGACGTCAGTCCTAGCAACTTAGCATAACTGAAGTGTGTTACCAGGTGTATACAGAGAGTCCTACATAATAGACCGTGGTGTTGTGCAAGGCCTAAACTAAACACGACAAGCATTTCTCCGTATACAGGGCGTAGGAATGACCCTCAAACCCACACACAGTCCGTTTGATGTGTCATTGCTACACTTCCCCTGACGTAATGCATCCGCACAAGGGCTGGGTGATGACCAAGAAAAAGTCGAAAAGTCAATATCATACGTCTTCGTGACATTTCTGTCTCTGATGCCGACGTGAAGTTACATCGACGTTAAATTTGTCCCGAAACGTGTATCCGATCTCATGTCAATGTTTCCTTTTTCTCACACGTACATATAGCTATCTTTATGTCGACATTCCTTAAACAGAAAAAAAAACTTTTATGATCACGTTTTTTCGGCTACCAACCGTTTGCTGACTTATAACATTTTTCTCATCATGTCTTCTTTGATTACAACCCACATCCATGCACCATTATACATCTTTTACGATAAAATGTTGACAATGGTTTAATGCAGTAAATTTCTTGGTTGGCCTCTCTGATTCAATCAATAAGTGAATGTAATGTCTTTAAGCAATGGATGGCGCTTTCAAAATAACGTCAAACACTTGGGTAAAAACGAAATAGAATAAAACTCCTGACCAACGGACTAATTCCCAATCTGTGTATTGACGTCAAAGTTTACATTGTAAAAGATCACTGTGAAATGTACAGTATTGTACTTCATTTCACAAAAGCAAAAAGTAAAACCATGTACGCGTAGTAAACATGTTGGTTTAAAGGTATTTGTTTAAAGTAGATTACTGTGATGAAATATAAAGCAATACTGCACACATTTTATGTTTACATGAGTCACACTCAGACTATATACTGACCTCAGACCGATGTCAGAACATGGATCATAAGCTGATGTCAGACATTGACCTTCTTAGGCTTAATTTCCACGCCAAAATTAACTTCACACTGCCGTCACATTTTGACGAAAACAGATGTTAAGCCAACCCACTCTGCCGAAGTACTCAGAAACAAAGCAATCATAGGCCTAGGTCAGTACATTCTATAAACTCCCGGGTCAGATTGACCCAGAATTGGGTCCCATTCGGCGTAACCCTTTCCCGGATCAAAATATGGTCCCCTTTCTGGGTAATATTTTACCCTTTCTGGGTCATATTTGACCTGTTCTGTTCTGTTCTGTTCGGCGAAATAATACCAACCGATGTCCATGTCTACAAGCAAAATAAAAAAGTTTTTTTGTTTAGTAGACCGGCTTTCTCTCGTGACTCTCACAACTTGATTGAAAGGAGAGGTATACTAACGTTCGTATTAATGAATGTGCATGCATAGAAATAGAAACAGACAAATAAATCAAATAAGTTACATGTTTGGGCAAAAGCATCTTTCTCATGGTACATCTTGATCATCTTCACGGCTTCCTTTCATAACAGACAGAGCAACCAGAAATTCGTAAGCCAAAATCCCAAACATTTCCTGTAGCGCTGGATGATAATGATAGTAAACCTTCGCTATTTGACAATCTAAATAGTTCTGGCAGTGGTCTCGGATGAATGGGTACTGTCCAAAAACTGTTAAATAAATTAATCATACAGTAAAAAATATATATAAGCCCAGTGGAACAGTGAAAATGATTCCAACTAAGGTGAGTTTCAACTGAAAAACAGTTTTTAGATTAATCCAGTGAATTGATCATTGTCAATGAGTCCAGGGAATTTAAACTTGCCTGCTTGTATAATAGCCCGTCTTAAATTAAAGCACTCTCAAACATAACGTTAATAGCACTTTGGCGGATAATTCCCATATAGTGTAACAAAAACGTATGTGCCGTATTCAGGGTTCCAAAACTGAGTTTTGCGCATCTGGACGTGTCATTGCAGTGCACACTTTCTTGGAGGAATCCCTTCGTTATGTCTGTTTCTGGGAATGATCTCACAGGGAGATTTCTTAACATCATTTAACCATTTTAGTTGTGTTTAAACGATACTTTTTGTCATCTGGGCATTTCAATTGTACCTGTAATCTTAGGTGAGAGCTTTCAAAAATATCTTACTAATAAACATGCCGTATGTAGCCACCCAGGCTGTCAGCTACGGTAGAGCATTTATAAGTTACTTTGCGCTTCCTGCATGATACACTTTGTTTTATCACTGCCACAGAATTATCATCGCTGTTTGTGTATATGTAAGATGTGAAATGGTACAGGTAGACAGGTTCTTGCCATATTTACACTCTAATTTGACGTCATGTTTGAAATTGTGTGATTTTGACAATAAAATGAAGCCGATGGTGAAAATGTACATTTAACTTTGAGTCAATGTTCATTCTCATGTATATCCCAGTTTTACCCATATGGCGCTGTTATTGCCCACCTGGGCCCCTATATGAAATGCCATAGTGCATTTAACACATGGGGAACAGGTGGGCAAATATGGCCCCGTGCAAAGCCTAAATTGCGCACTTGAGTACCAGTAAAGCTGCCCAATTAGTCCCCAGTTTATTTGCCAAATTTTCCCCTTTCAAAAATGTGTCTGCTAGTTGGGTTTCGTACCTGAGAAAAGATTTAAATTCTCAAGAGTTAAAGGATTACATTATCACCTACTTAAATTTTTCCCCGTATTTATATCAGTCTCAGTGAGTAATCTAGTTTGGTTTCTTTCTTCTGAAACAACTGCGATGACTTTTCTGATCTCTGAATATTCTTAGGCGGACATATTTTACAGTTGGGATTTTTTTTCTGACGCTAGATGCAGTTTTGTAGTCCCTTGCGACAGGTGCAGTTTATTTCCTGGCCCACCCCAAAATGCAAAAACAAAGAATAAATAGAAAAGGCTGGTAACTATTGGATTCGCAATAACGATGGTTAAAAGGTAATATGACATGGAAATGGTTTAGCACCCCCCCCCAAAAAAAAGATGGCTCTAGAACTGTGCCTTCCTTGCGCCTAAATTATGTGAACATACCGAGAGGTTTGTGAACATGCACGTGACTAGTATCCTTTCTCACTTATAAATACCAGTACATGCTTCATACAGTGTATTTTGTATTTTTTTATCTTGTAGTAACATCCGTGACTCCAACATCCATTCTATTGGATCTGACGCCTTCAACGGGCTCAGCAGTCTCAGACTGATGTAAGTTTGTTTGATGTAAACTACGAAGTGCTCTTTAATTTTAATAATATGCATGGACTAGAGAAAATGCAAAGCACGAGACGGATCTGCCTCCACGACCAACTTTTTTCCTTAGGTTTCAGCACTTTCCTTTGAAAAAAAAGTTGTACAAATAATTTCACACAGCACTTTGTGCGATATCAGATAACAGTTCTTATGAAGACAAAAACGGGAACTTTTAGTCCCCTGTAATGCATCATAATTCTGGCAAGTACAGGTATGGTAAAATTGAATTCAAACAACAAACTCCTCGAAAAAGTGAATCAACTATTAGGATATTAGACTGAAGTTCTAATGATTTTTCTTCAAATTTGAGCAGTCCTTGCGTGTTTATTTTGCTCTTAGTCAATTTATGTTTAGTTCTTGTTATGATTATTTCAGGTGTCATTTTATTTAGAATATGTACAAGCCAACATGCACTGTTCCTTTCAGAGTATTAATTTTGGAAAGAAATGATTTTATTTCTCCAAAACAAAAGTTGAGAAGGAAGCCGAGACCAACCAGGGTGACATTAGAATGTGGTCTTTATAACAAGGGGATAAAATTTCCAATACCTGCTATATGATTGGAATTATATGGGGCCGAGGAAGAGAGGCTCAATTTGCACTAATGTCCCCAGTAATACGGTATGGATCACCTTTTGAGGAAATCGAAGATATGTAAATTAGACCCAGCGTGCAGGATTTAACCCGCAGAAACCACTGACAGAGGCAAACTAAGGCATCGAGGGAAGGAGGTGAATTTCTCCTTCTCGACCTTATAATCAATTCAGCACGTAAGGCCTTTACATAATTACATAATTATATTTCACCGTCGTGAAGACTCATCATGTTTATTTCACAGCTAAACCAAAGACTGGACTATATTCCAGTGTTGTCTTGAGTACACGAGTACTCGACCTGAACTCGAATATCGGTACTCGATACTCGACCATTGTATTCAAGAACAAAATCGAATACTTCACTTTTTAACGAAGTTCTCGAACGCTGGATTGGCACCCAAAGACTTGTTTTACTGTTTTGGCTAGTGCGTCGTGCAGGCAACGTGCACTGGTGAGCACAACAGAATAGCAAAATCAGTAGAGGGCGCTATGTTCACAGGAGACGAACTGCCAGAAAACCAGTTTGAGCATACCTCACGCGCCTTAGTTACCATGAATGATTGCGCATGCACACCACCAAAAAGCGCCCACCATAGATTGCATTGTTTCGGAGTTGACACGAAACGAGAACACGTTATTCGTGGCTTAGAATGAATTCCACAGAGGCCTACTAAATGGTTGTTGCTGTAAATTGGAGACTTCTGGTGCGTTCTTCTTCAGAACTCCCTCGTATGAGTATATTGTTATGATAGAACTCACAATCTCTGCACTTGTTCGGCAGTGCTAGCCAATTAACGGAGTTGTTAAATGCCCTTCGACGGTGTGTTATGTTTCCACCCTAGTCGTTATCAAGCCTTGTCGCACGTATCTTCAAACATTTCAGGGGAAGTGTAAGTCAATTGCAGAGTTCGGTTCCAAATAAAACTGTTCACACGTACCATCGACCCCAGGCTGGGAGTAAACGGCTGCTCAATCGTTATGTGTCATCCAGTTCACAAAGCTTTGGATACCCGATTCACGCATTGGCCGGATAAATCTGTGTCTGACTGGGTTTTGCTGAACCTGATATTGCCGAGGCTTCTGGGTCACTCCATCATGATCACTTGTTTTCCTTAGAGTTGCTCTTTAAAATGCAAGGCAATAAACACAGTCATGCGTTATTCGTAGTACAAAGGACAAATTATCCGGTGAGGAGGCAAAACAAATGAATTGTATACGCACAGGAGAGCAGCTGGACATTGCTGGATAGAATCTGTATTTGTTCGGTTGTTGTGTGGTTGAAGGAAGTGCTCCATTTTCTGGGAAGAGCTTGAGAAGTGTGTTTGTAATTGACATGATTCAGGCATAATTCAGGCAGGCCATGTTTTCGTACTTGCCCTTCATCAGTGCCTTAGTAAAAAAGGTACATGGACATCTGAATTCCTCATGAAATTCCATTGAGCCGACAAGTAAATTTGGCTGACACCAACGATAAAATAAAAAATAATAACAAATATTATTTTGTTAGACTGTACAACAACACTTTGACATTAGAGGGCGCAGCAAACTGCGCCATTAATCATCTGTTCATTGCGACGACGCTAGCGGATTGCCTTGCAATGGAGTAAGAGTTTTCAGCCAAATTTTCGGATTTTCAAAACTCTATCGAACGCTTGATTCAGAGTCAAGACCGGACAATAGACTCCATCACTGATTTGAATAGGAGAATTGTCGCATTGGAGCGACGAACTGAATCTCAGGAGAGATCTATGCCGGACGTTGACGCTCGAGAACCATGTTTACATTCAACACGTTCACCCTCAAGATGGAAGTGCACCGGCTCCTAGTCCCGAGTGGGCTATAGGCCCAAACGCATAGAGAAAAAGTACAACTGCCTGTCACCCAAAAGGAGGGCATTTCTTAGTAATGAACTCGAAAGGTTAGATGTTACCAATGCAATTTCGTAAGTATCTGAGGTACCTTATTGTGTAAATGCAATTGATACGGTTCCAAAGAAGAATGAAAAACTTCGATTTATTACGGATCTTTGCAGGGTTGATACATGTTGTATTCCACCCAAGTTTGGATATGAAGATGTTATACTTTTACCTTCTTACTGAAGGGTTCCAACACATTTCTGTTCATCATGACTTCCGTTAATATCTCGTCTTTAGTTGGTGTGGCAAATATTACACTTTGAATGTATTACCATAGGCCTATGACTTAAACCTTAGTCCTACTATTTCTGTAAAACGTTGAGGTCTACTATTAAGTACCTATAAGATAACAAGGTATTCGACTGATGGCCTTTATGGATGATATCCTCATATGTAGTTCAGAGGATAGACTTGAGACTGATGTTACTTTGACTCTTTCAACTTTCAACTCTTAAAAATTGTCTTTTACACCTGAAAAGGAAATAGAATACTTGGGTTTTGTTATTGACAGTTCCGGCATTAATGGAATGTCAACACTGAGGGTTCCTCAACGTAAAATAAGAAAAGTGATCACAGATGTCACCAGAGCTATACAGAAAGGTACTGCTAAGGCATGTATTCAGGCACGCTTGGCTGGTCAGTGTATGAAGCTGAAGGCAGTGTAAAGACTGTTACGATCCAGCTTACCGTGGGAGGATCAAATTTTAGTGTGGTCTTTGGATGCAGTTACTGACTCGACGTGGTGGATAACAGCACTTGAATCATGGAACGGTTCCACAATCTTGCCAAACAAAATCGAGGGTCAATAAACAACTGAGACATCAGCCGATTTGGCTACGGAACTCATCTTGGAGACTTCAAGGTACACGGACTCTGGACAAAACGGGCTGCATTCGAGAGCTTAAGTTACCGCGAAATGATGACAGTGTTAATTAATGGCCGTTCAGTCACTTAAGCAAGCCCTAATAGGTAAGACGATACAATTGTTGTTGGATAGCATAACCATGGTCTGTTACCTAAATCACTTGGGTGGTGCAAGTGTAAAACTAACCAGAATTGCCCAAGCAGTTTGGGCGGAGTGCCTGCAGAGCGAGGTCGTCCTACTTTGAAGACATTTACCAGGAAAACTCAATACTCGGGCAGACGTTTTAAGCCGCCTGGCCGACAACTTCGAATGGCGCCCACACCCAAACCTATTTGGTGCACTGGACAGAATATGGGTCCCACATGTACACATGCGACAGGTTTGCATCGCTAATGACAACTCAGATGCCCGTGTACAACAGTCGTTTTCAGGACCCCACGTTATCAGGAATAGACGCGCTTGCACAACTCGATACGAGGAAATACAACTTTGTGAATCCACCATTCCGCCTTCTACTACTGGTACTCCGGGTGATCAGCCAACGAAAGGCCAAAGCCACAGTGATTGCCCCATGGTTTCCGGCCCAGCCATGACATCAGCGTCTCAGACAAAAGGCGGTGCAACCTCCATTCCGTATCCCACAAAAACCACGAACTTGCATCGCAATAGGGATGCTACAGACAGACCCGCTTCGCAATCGCAAGTGGAAACTTTACGCTTGGAGGATATCTGAAGAATAAGATCGAGTGATGAACAGTAGAGTAAGCGAGCTATGGTCCAATTCCAATCAACTTTATATAGTTATAATAGGGAAGTGTCTAAATTGTCAAACTTTTGTTGTCAACAAACATGGCATTTCCACCAATGTATACAAAATGTTCTTGCAGACTTCTTGTGCTTCATAGCGGACTCCTCGGACAAAGCTCGTTCACAATCAAAAACTGCTCAGGCTGCACTCACTTTCATGTAGGCCTATGACATGTTCATTTTAATGTTGATGGTTCGGTTTCTTTAACTTTACATGTTGTAGTCAACCAGATCAGGCTTTGAAAGACTGCTCTCATTGATAGAACTGGTTTAATTATTCGTCCTATGCAGAGCAGCCCAGTATTTCTCACTCAGCTTAAACCTTACAAAGCCATTTCAGCCATCACAGTTGCTCAAATACTAGAGGAGGCAATAGTTTTGGCAGGTCTCTCACGAAGCGTTTATTCTGCCAAGTCCGTCCGTCCCACAGGTGCTACCAGTGCTATGCGTACTTATAGACCTGATACGGTATTGAAAGTGGGTCGTTGGAAAACCCAGTCTATGATCATTATGTTCACAGTAAGATCCCACAGAGTTTTCTGCAGATATTCTGAAGTAGTGCATAGTACACATGTTGGATTCTAATACATCTCATTACGTGGCACTGTTTTAAATAATATTCAGTTTGTAACAATAAAAAAATGTCTTGTGTTATATTTGACGTAGGTTTTTGCAAACTGTATAGACAACAACACTTCCGCACTAGAGGGCGCAATAAACTGCGCCCTTAATCCTTTCTTTTAAGTACACACATTATCTAAGTTGGTGTATCTCCGTCTATAACCCCTGTGATTGTGTACCCATAGTGTCGTCTGGGCAGAGTATGGCACTGTGTTAAATAATATTCAGTTTGTAACAATATTATTCTGTGTCTTGCGTTGTATCTGACATGGGTTTCTGTAAAGCGCCATCTATCCAGTAAGCTATTCTGAGGCGCGGTATTACCATTATACCTGCACATTGGACTCGCATCATTAGAATATTCCTGAAACCATCTCAGCTCCCTTAGGGGTATACTTGCCCAATGCTGCAACGGCTAAGCATAACCGTATCTGCCAACACAGGTACCCATTTACTCCTGGGTGGGGAGATAAGTAAAGTGACTTGCCCAAGATCACAATATGTCTGCCACCAGCTGGACAGGAACAGTATTGTCTCACTTTAAAAAATTACTGTGAAAACTGACACTCCCCTTAGCTAGTTAAACAGCCTTGGGGCATTCAATGTTTAGGGTTTGTATTACACAGTGAAGACCCGTACACTCCCCCGTGTTCACTAGCCACTTGTTCCATGGGGTCCTGACGCGTTGTTGCCGATTGGAAACTGTCGGCGTAGAGCTGATGTAAGGTGTCATTCTGAGATGTTCACGTGAAGTGGCATTGGGCGTTGTCCTAGTATAACCTAATTTTGCTGGAATAACGGCTTTCATGACCGTGGGAAGGTGTTCCATTTTGAAACGTTAAAGGTACACAGGTTGCCGTTGGCGAATCTGCATGTTTGGTTGTATTGTACTGTGGTTGTTTGCTAATTATTCACATCAACCACAATGTGTAATTTGTTCTTGTTGCCTTTTGAAGCTTTTCCCAATTTCCCGCTTTATCTGGTTCCTGATCATTTTTGTTGGTCATCTTTTACGCTTGGGAAATTTTCTGACACTCGGGCAGTTTGTGATCCAGGGACGCCCTTGATCCTAAGTTGAGAAGTGACATGGATATTTGTAGGGATCTGAAGTAATAATTTGTCCTCACTTGTAAGTATATGCTTCTTAAAATGTACTTTGCATTTTGCCTTTTTTATTTGGCAGCAACATCAGTGACTCCCGCATCTATTCCGTAGAGTCTAGAGCCTTCAAAGGACTCAGCAGTCTCCAATGGCTGTAAGTTTACCGTGACGCGTGATTTGTTGTCATAGATAACATTGCATGCTCTATATATATTTCCAAACTCTATTTAATTTACGCAAAGTATACAAAATGCCGACCTAACTGCTAGTTTCACCGGGCATGCACCACAACGCTACATCTTCAACCATGCAGCCTTGCTAAACTCCCCAACAAAAAAGTGAAATAAGTTGCTGAATAAGTCAAAATAAACTAGTCGTGACTCACAACGCCAATGGCATCGGGTATACTCGCAACATGAAAGACCAGCGCAAGCGGCAACCCACGTTATGAAACAAAGACTCTTGCTAGTGGCTATTCCGGTAGGGCCTTTAGTAGTGCGTCCGAGATTCCAAGCCTGCCGTGAATAGGAACAAAAATAAATAAAATTTTTAATGAGGAACGCAATCAATATTTACGGATGGCGAAGCATTGTGAAAGAGGATTTTAACAAATGGAACTGCAGTACTATCCTAGTAATCTCCTCGCTGATTTTTACCAGACTAGAGTTCGCTGCTTTAAGATAGATGAAAGACACTGAACAACTTGCACAATTTTACTAGTTTACACTCTTGTAGCTAAAACTAAACACATTTAGAACTTTTTTCGTAACCATTTTTATCTTTCTCTTTACTTTCAAAGTATAAGGAAACCTATTCATTATTAAAAAAAATCTATTTCGGTAGGTGGGAATCCCCATGTTATCCACGGCAGGTTGCTTTGTGCAGCAACTGTGTCAGATTTAAAGGAAGACATTTATGGTCCATAGCGCCCACATGCCCGGTGGTCTAAAGAGGCTGTATATCTATGACTAAGTAGGAGTATTATCTTTGAGTGGCATCTAGTTGGGGGGGGGAACAAATCCCGTTACCATTATTACAATTTTTCACATTGGCTCATTGAACGATTTCCCTTCACCTTTTCTAACGACTTACAGACGTATTTAGGTAGTTAGTTAAACAACAGCCACGGAGTGTTGCCTCTGAACTTTGGACGAGTGCGTTGATTTTAATTGATTGAATTATGGTGGCCTGATGAAAACCATCAAATATTATATGATGGCCACTGTATTCTGAGTTTCACCTTGAAAATTTATTGACATATTTACAACGAAGTGACAATTTTAATTTCTTTCAAATAAATTTAACTAAATTCTTTACTTGGGTCTTTCATTGGTTACACTTTGTTGAAAATGCAAGATTGCAAATTAACCAAAGTGCTACATAGAAAAAAGGTGTACAAAGCGAATAGGCTCTCGGTCAGAGAAACTTGAAAAAGCAGAAGAAACGAGAACTCTTATGTCTGTTCGAGGCTTTATGAGGCTTTTCCGCATTTGAATGATTCCGAGGAAAAAATGCCGTAGAATGGATCTTTGATGTCACGTAACTTGTCACCTGATGAGGGTATCACTACATGAGGTCCATTTTCGTCTGCAACACTTTCCTCTCTATGTATCTGCAAAGTTTCAACCCAATTGGACATGTACTTCAGGGGATAAAGGCATTCGAACTTTGAACCTTAAATGCCATGTCACGTGACACCTGTGATGTCATGATGGCGATTCCGTTCTTGGACACTATCTTGCTGGTGGATCAAGAGTGTGGACCTAATATTCATTCAGATCGATAAAAGTCCTAACGTGTTACTGTTGAAAACGTGTATTAAATATATTGAGAGGTTGAATATTTAAAATTCCATAATAAATCAGGTGATGACGTCATCATTACATCATGTTTTATGAGAAACCTTTGCTATATTTTCAATGACTTTTTTATTGCCTAAGATACTCAGGAGTAAAACTGTGTTTAAAGTTTACGTCCTTTTTGATAGACAAAGTAAAACTGGAAGTTTCTCACAGAAAAAACTGGCTTTTACGCATTTTCTTGTTTTTAGAAGAAAGAATTTGTTCATTTTAATATACAAAAAACATTTCGATTTCATACTCCTTGCTCAAAGATATACCAAAGAGTTAGAAGGAATACAGAAATTTCATGTCTTGTGACCCGGATAAAGTTTCATTGCCGATTGTTTCCTTGCACCCTGTTGGACGTATGGATTAAATATGCACCTGATATGAGGCGATTCAGAGGGATAAGTACTTGATTCTGTTACTAAAAAAAGGCACAAAATCTATTCAGAAAAACTGCACCTTTAAATTCGTGTTACGTGATTTGCATTTGAACGAAAAGATTTTTATCAAATATTTCTTGATATCTTGACTCTTGGGCATACTTGTAATCCGACAACTTTCCTCTTATTTCTCTTTAATTCTCAGCTGTGAATTATAAGCCACTTTTGGTTTCGACCAGAAGTAAAGGTCAAGTGACTTACAGACTCGAGATGAAATGAAACACTCAATTTTACTACCACTTTACCGTAAACACCAAGTTGCAGGAAGCCACACTTGACTTTATAAGGATTTTTAAAAATTCAAATTCAACCGTCTTCAATTGATTGCAGTGTGATACCTAAGGACGTCGTTATGACATCATCATTTGTAGACTAGATATTCCTTAGGGTCCTTCTTTCGTGTGGGTGTAAGATCCAGGATGGCGAATTGACCACAGGGCCTCTTGAAAACTGTGTACAGAGTCAATAAAAGAAAATGAAATATTCAAAATTTTACCAAAAATTTAACAAAAATTACAAGATGACGTTATCCTGACGTCCGCAATTAAACAGTGCTCTTTTGTCTTCCTGTGATTTAAAACAGAAGTTATAATGGGCGGGAATAAACAAGTGTGGTTAAGTCCGCTGTTCAAAATTTAAGACACACACAGTACATGCGTAGCCCTATCGGATATGCGCTTCAGAGGATGCAGTGTTTTTACCAGCACGCAACAGGCCCGAATCGAATTCCAGTCTGTGGACCTCTGCCTATGGAGGACGAAAAGTGGTCATCTGCTTTTTACCTGTCAAACAAGCAGGAAAGTGGATTGAACGTTTTGACAACAACCGCGAATTCAACTTTTCAGCTTTTGTGATACCGGAGAAGCAGATTTTACATAGGTGGCCGAAAAGTGGCCATCTGCTATTCAGTCCTCAATGGGCCGTGAATGGGGTCATGAACCTGTAGGTTACGACCACTTTTGTTCTGGGGGAGTGAAGACGTACCGGTAGACACCAATTAGTCTCCATTCAGGGGACCAATCCCATATGGCAGTATCAGTCGTCCCTGTGAGGCCTAGGAAACAGCATCTCAAAGAAAATACCAGAGCAGTTTTACTGCCATCATCCAATAGACACACAAGCTTGTTTGGGCCATGGAAAATATGTAAATCCTTCATTGCAAAAGATGGGCTGGACTGTAATTATTAGTTTATACGTGTTCAATCCCCTAGAAAGGAAATGGTCATAACCTGAGGTTCACGAGCCTGTTTACGGCCCATTGAGGGCAGAAAAGCAGATGGCCACTTTTCGGCTGCCTACATAAAATCTGCTTATGCGGTATCAGGCAGAAAAATTGAATTTACAGTTGTTGTCAAAACATCCGATCCTCATTTCTGCCTATTCGAAAGGAGAAAAGCAGATGGCCACTTTTCGGCCGCCAGCGAACGAAAAAAAAAGTTTAAAAAAGTAAATCTGCTTTCTCGAAGCAGAAAAGCAGAAAAAAAGAAAAAAACGGAGAACCAAACAATGTTCGTTCTGCTTTTTTAGGTGGTAGAAAAGTAGAAGAAATTGCATGTTACAAAAATATAAAATCTGCTTTTCCACTATTCTGATAGCAGACAAGCTGTCCTTCTTGCTATAGCGCTACAGCAGTTAGACCGTACGCTGATTCCACTCACCCACAGGCTTTCCCTGCCACGCGGTTGGAATGATGCTAGGCCCCGAAACAGTGTGGCTCCATTATTAGCTTTATGTGTACAATGCCTATGGCTCTTACCCCTACGGGTTGAGTTGTAGGCATTTTAAGCAGAAGGCCTGTTTTGTTTTGTTTTTTTTTCATTAGCTGCGCGCAGCGTGTATGAACAATGCAACGAGCCAAACACTTTAGACAATGGATGCAGACTTTAGCTTTCCATGGGCAACTTCAGACCGTACCTGTTTTGACTGATTCTGTTTAGTGACTTTTAATGAATCAAAGATCTTTTCATAATTTTTTGCACAACGGTTGCAGCCATTAAGGTCATCGCATCTATCTATTACTTTTCAAGCGAATACGGCAAAGTTCTCCACAGACATCTTTTCAAAATACATTTTTGAATTTTTTCAACCTGTTGCCAGAGGGTGTTTGAGTGTTGCAGACGTCACGGTACATGTTTTGAGGAACACCATTTTTCAGAGACTAAGGTTGCGTTTGAATCACTTGTCTACGGCCGAAATTTCACACACCCCTATGAGAACTGACCGCGGCCGCTACCA
Source organism: Acanthaster planci (assembly GCF_001949145.1). Next base: position 81,057 of record NW_019091435.1, read on the forward strand.
TAGACTTGTGTGTAACTTCCAGCCATAGCCAAGTGATTAGGACACATTCTAACACTGTTAATAGTAGGCTCAATTCTATTTTCGATTTTAAATGATAAAACACTTCCGGTTTGGGCCAGTTTAGACCGAAAGTAAGGGTCAAGCGATCTTACTTACATAAAAGGAGAAGTGATTAAGACCAAAGATTACCCGATCACTTGGTGCAAAATGGAAGTTGCGGGAGGTCGCGGTTGACTTTATGTGGCATTCATCTTCAGATGGTAGTCCAACTACGTGCCAGGTTTGAAGGGCGTCGGCAACAAGGAAGAGGCAAAAGTCGTGTGTAGAACGACCCCATGTTATGTCTATGGAGGAAAAGTGGTAAAAAAGAAATAGAAAGAAAAGAAACGGGACGAGATGTACAGAATCGGACCAAATTGCTTGTTTTTGCAAAAATTTAGAGGTAAAGTTGTGTTCAAGGATTTTTGAAAATGAACTTAAAAACGAAATTGGTCTGTGATCATTTATGATACAGGGATCCCCAATACTGACAAAGTAATTATTAAACCTTCTACAATAAGAGCCTGATGTTTTATACACTGGTTGTTAACATTATGTTTCAAGGTTTGAAAAACTGTAGTTTTTCCTTTCAAAACAGGGTTAATGATTTCAAGGTATTTATGGTGTTGCCCTTTTCTTTTTGAAGTTGATCAGTAAAGTACTTTTGTTTAGCAGATTTCAATATGATTTGTAAGTAAAGGTGTGTAAAGGATGTAACTTTCACTATTTAACTGGTTTGAAGAACGAAGAAATTTGTGATAATTTTCCATTCTTATAATCAATAGATTCCAATGAGGCAGGGGTAATCCATTTAGCCCGAGTTTGGGACTTTCTATTGGAGTGGTTAGTCGGAGTAAGAGGGGTGTTTTTATCATACAATTTAGATACTCATAAAATTAAATTGGAATTAACAGTGGTTGAACTGTTCGGCTTTAGCCAAACAACAAAAAAACCAAAATCAATTATCATCTCCTGGCGCAAATCTATCCTTGCAAACAACATCGATTATTTCCAATAAATTGTGCTTCTCTAAGACATCAACAGAAGAGGAAATAACACCTTAGATGATGTTAAAGACTGCACATGTATGCGTACATCAACTTTGCCCGTCAAATTTCTAAATAGGTTTTGAAAATTCAATTTTGCCCATCGAATCAGAGATAACTTTTGAATTTGAAACATATTCAAGGTTGGTATACCACAGTTAGTATCATCGCAGATAATGGAAAATCCCTATCATTTGGCTCTAGGTGAGAAAAACGATGTCAACACGTACCTGACATCGAGTACCAATGTAATACGTAGTTCAATCACGACACGTTATTGTATTTAGCACATTAAAGTACCAGTTCCAACTTCAACAAAACTTCTAAGCCCATACTGAGGGTCTTTTTGTGTCTTAAGGACGTTTGTTTAAGCACGGAGCTATCCATGGTTTAAGTAGGCGATACCACCAGCCATCAGTGACATTAAGCAGTATTCTTGCAGTGGTTCTACTGTTTCACTTTAAAGTACATAAACATACTGCAGCTCATTGTGTAAACCCTTCCTCTATTTTACAGTACGATTGTGAACGTTAGCTTCCATTCTATTGCGTCAAATGCTTTCAGTGGACTCACCAATTTGGAAGATCTGTAAGTTTGCTATTTTTTTAATTACATTTTGTTGATTCGTTCGTACAAATTCTACTACAGTGGAATCATTCCCGTTTTAAAAATACAATCATGTTGAGGATTGTTTTTTACAAGCCAAGTGTATAAATTTCTTCAACCATTTGATGCAGTTTCTGCGTTCCCTTGATATTGTGCGGCTTTATGCTCAAAAAGTTTAAAGGTAAACTGATTTCACGTCGCCTAAGCCATACGGAAACTCAACCAACACAACAAAACTCATAGTTCTACAAAAGTTCCACTTTTTATTTATTAATAGTTTTAATAATAGTTAAATTCAACACTTATTTCTGAACAACAAATAATTTCTGCTAAATCAGATCAAACACTTAATAGTATCAAATTTCCTGAACATAGAATGAGCAATAAATTTTAACAATGCACGTACACGTAGAACTGTACACTGGGATCCTGTATTTTTTCGTGTCCTTGCTGAGGTGATGCTTGGTTACAAGGAAAGGACTGTTCAAAATGATAGTTTCAATACGTGGCACCATGCCTCTACTTAGGAAATGCACAGTTTTAGTTTTAAAACATGTCATTTCTGATCATTTCCAAGACTGAATTCCGAAGAGTATGTCTTTAATATGTTTCACGGTCTGTTTCAGGCCTGTCGATGTTTCAACTTCTAGATTCAAAACTGTACCTCGTCATTACATGCATACCAGCTGCGGGAAATAAGAGGCTTTCAGGACTTAGCATTAACGTTCTTTCATGCATTTTGATAATATTAAAATCAAGCTTAAAGTGTAACTCCTCTCTTGTTGTCTAATGACACAACTGTAACCGAAGGGCCTCCTGCAGTATCTGGTCTTGGAAGCCAATGGCAGTTCTGCAGTCCATGGGTGCCCTTGCTTGTACTTTTGAAGGGACACAGACTGTTTGGGGGATCTGAAGTGATAACATGTTTTCCTACTTTTAACTCAGATACATACTTATTGAAAAATATTTTGCTTTCTTCCGTTTTTATTTGGCAGCTTGATTAATAGGGCCCGCTTCCACTCGATTGAATCTAAAGCCTTCAATGGATTTGACAGTCTCCCGTTACTGTAAGTTTCTGTAATTCCCAATTTTGACATAGACAGTAACACTGCATTACCTGTTTGCACTTTATAGCCTTAGTTAGTCCATTCCATCTAAAGGGTGGGAAATTCTGATTGTGGCATGGTGGTCATGCGATAGTGGTATTGTGGAAAATGCTCAGGCGTCGGAATTTTAGGGCTTGCCACCGTAACGTCGGTAAATTCTTGCATTTTTTCTTAACACGGGAAAGGTAATTATCCTAAACGATTTTAACAATTTGACCCGCATTGATGGGCTTAATTTACACCTCTTCATAATTTTTCAAAGGTAATTAAGCCTTGAGCTCTAATCACATCTTTTACTTCTAAGTAACCAGCTAGCTGAGGTCATGACTTAACTTTCATTACGGCAGCCAGTACAGGCTTCACAGGTTTTTTTCCGCAGCGGTCCATCAGTTACTTCCAAAAGAGGAGAAAGTCGGGTTTCATATTGACCTTAGACATTTTGAAGGCATTACGTAGGTTACAGTAGAAGTATGTGATATGCAATGGACTTGTATCCGCCTTGTCGAGGACCAACCATTTTGAACGGTCAGTACCATCTGCTTGTCTAATCCAATAATTAACAAGATAATTTTTAATTAGGGCCGTCTTGATTTTATCCTGTTTCCTAGATCAAACGAAAAGGTAGAGTACAGCAAATCACTGATTCGATTAATTTAGGCATCGGTACATGGTATGACGCTGCCATAGTAGGTCAAAGTACCTTAATAGGTGGTGTACACCATTGAAAAAATCCCGAAAATCGGACTACCGTATATTCCTGAAATATCTTACTTGAAAGAAAGTACATAACAGTCTTAATCCGTCTGTACAATAGTTCCACCCAGAATACTTTAGTTTTGGAGAAAACAAAAAAATTTTTGTCTTGTTTTACGATGGCCGACCGACTATCGTGATAGAGTAATTTCACTCATCGCACATCACATCCTTTAACATATGCCGATTTTCTCAAATGGAGTGTTTGTAGACGTTGTGGGAGTCACCTTTAACCCTACACGGCATTGCATCCTCTGATTTTCTTGGTGCCAGTTAGACGCTCCATTTTGGAGAGTGGTATTACAACTGTGTGAATTGTATTTGTTTGGACCCAAAAGCTGTTGTACATGGTTCAAAGTTGCTACATGGATGTCCTCCACACTCCCAAACAAAGAAATGGCATTGAATTTTTTTTAGGTGCTGGGGGTGGGTGGAGTTAAGTGCAACGGAGGTCTGACTGGCTATGAGCAGAGCTGATTTGGTTAATTCATGTCTAGACATGTGTCTCTATAGTCAGCCCAAGCCACAAACATCAAAGAGGCCCCACCCCATTGAAAGGGTCCTTGGAGGGCATTTCCATTGATAAATTACTTGGGACTCACATCTGGAAGATGTTTGTACACAGTTCGACGGGCCTTTCTCGGGGAGCGGCCCGATTATTTTTTTTCATGGCTAAGGGGAAGCCCCTGTGTATACAGCGACTAAAGCAGGCTTTTCAGCATGAACCGAGGTAGAATATAAAGGAAGGTTTTGATAGTTGGCGGTATTTCTTTTAATCAAGTAATTAGCAAAACGGCACTCCAAAATGGAGCGGATATTGCTGTAGGCAGGGTTAATGAACGGATAAACATAAAAGCAGCTGAAAATTCACCGACATTCTTTCACAAAAAGCACTGTGAACTGAGGTTACATAAACCTGAGAGTTAGACATAAAGTAGAAAATAAATTCGATCAGTGTCAAGATCAATTTCGTTTAAGGAAGGGTTTTTTAACAGGAACACTTTGCGAATTCAAAATCACCCCTAGATAATAATGGTATAATGCAATAGGGCGGCTGTTTCTGAGCATGGTGATTTTTTTCCATAAAAAGTACGATTTCCACACGTTAATCCTTCCTTGTTGTAAGACATAATTCTTTTTCACTTACACTTATTAATGAATCAACTGTGAATGGAGTTTATACTTTCATCAACGTGTGAACTGACATGAAAATGCCGTTATCAGCACGATAAAGCGCGCACGTGAATTATCATATAGGCTTATTCGTTTCAATGTCACGGACACGAGTCGAATGCTAGTGTGTTCCTGGATTAAAATTTTCCACGAATCCGCAATGCTACATTCTCGAGGAGGTGCATTACTCCAAGGTAAATTCATTGATTACTCCTAGCCGTTGAAACTGTTCTTTTTGAATGAGAACCTGTCATGCTTGTTTCCCAGCCTGATCCCGCGGACGATATTTGCTTGTACTACGAGCGGCTTATAATCCGTAGATTTTACGCTTCGATTTAAGCGTTGACAATGCTTTTTCTCGATTTTCCACAAAACAGTTGACTCAAACATGAAACAATTGAGTGGACTGTGAGTTGCAGTGAATATTATACACCGTATAATCAGCCAATCTTGTGAAGTTACGACAAAAAAACCAACGGTGTACACCACCAATTTTCCAACAAGATCTAAATCTTGGTCCTTCCCTTTAGTCAAGATACACTTCATCTTGTTCATTTTATGAGTCTTAGTGACATCCAGCGTAACGTTACTTCCCATGTAAACACCCATGATCTTCAAACTACCATTAGTCCAACCAAAGCCACAATGAGTGTCATGTCTAATTTTCCATTTGCCCAGCTTTTATTTTGACATTAACCTTGGAACCACACCCTTAGAAAAAATTGATAGAATATTTTCCAATCTATCGAGAATACTGTTTTTAGACACAAACCGTTGTATTCATGGATTTCTAAATATACTCTTTCTTAAAACAATCTGTCAGAACTTCAAAGGAAACCATTTTTTTAGCAAGGGCGAAAACCCTTGGTAAAACTCAATTGTTAGCCCATCAAGCCCAGAAGACTTGTAAATTTCTGTTCATCTGGCTCAATGCAAAGCTGATTTTGGAATCAGTGATATCTTCATTCTGCTCATTTAAATTTCTTAATTGAAATCAGCTATTTCAATGGCATTAAGAATGATTTCTGCGTTCCTCACCAGTATTTCATTCTGCAGACTTGTATCAAATTCATCAGCACACTTGATCCTTTGGCTCCTCTACCAAATCACCATATTCAGAAAAACTGGTCCTGAAACTGCTCTATCCTTCTCTACACTTATACCCCTTATAAGAACCTTTTCATATTCTTTGCACTCATACTCTTAATTTTCCCTCAGTGTCATGCAGCTCAACTGGATTATTTGCATCATGGTCAATGAGGAATTTGTATCTTTTCTGAATGAAAGTTTTCCAATGAGGAAGTCAATGTCGAAGCCAATGAGTCAATGAGGAATTTGTATCTTTCCTGAATGAAAGTTTTCCTTTTTTCGGTCCCAAAAGACTCATTCTCGACCATAATCCCCGATAATGTCCATAAACCCGCTTTTCTCAACCTCCCACCAACTAGAGAGTGTAAGGTATCCTTTGCGTTTTCCGGAGGTTTAAAACATAACAGATTCTGCTCTTGACTGCGTCATTCTACAGTGCAGAATTATTGTCTTTCTGGTGCGTCAACGATATTGACACCAATAATGTATAGCGGTCAGTCGGTTCTGATACAGAATTTGTAGGACCTTCAAACAATTGAGGTCATTGGGGTAACATCTTTCGGAATACCACACAGATATTTTATGTGTTATAAATCATTCAAAGTCAATTTACTCGTAACAAATATCATTATCTGTATTTCTGTTCTAATCACTTTCAATAGAGCCTGAAAGTTGACCCCAGGTGGCGCAACCGGAATCTTTGGAAAATAACGTACACGAATTTTTGAATGTGTAATAAGTTTTCATTCAGTTACTTCTTAAAAACTCTACTTGTAAAAAAAAGCCTTTTGTAAAATATTTGCCAGTATATCAATGTATGGAAACTGAAATAGTACCTGACCTAAGAAAAAAATCCTGCCAAAATTGAAATCACTAATATAAAATACACAAAGAACAGAGCAATTGAGTGGTCTCGTACGCGGGTGAGCAGTTACGGAATTATACGTTCTGGTAGTCTTTGGGTAAAAACAAAAAAAAATATGTATTTTGTAATTTACGAGGAAATAAACTTAAAGCAATAACCTGCTTAGCGAAACATTCTGATGTATAATCTAACCTTTGCTGACAATAACTGCATCAGGTCAACTCGACTGAAACTAGAGTCCGTCGCCTGCAGCTAGGTAAATTTTTGCAACCTTGTACAATCTCGTTTCCACGTAAGCCGAAAACAAACGTGCATGAACAAGGAGACCTAGGAACGAAACTGCCGGAAGCGAAAGGTCGTTAATGAAATTCTTTTGTTATTTATCTCCAGGTGACTTTTTCTTAATATTACTTGACGAAGACAAAGGGAGAATTTCGATATGAGTGTTTCTTGGGTGATTTCAGTTAGGAATAATTCTTCCAAAAATTATCGAACGTGATAGGACAGCCCCATGTAAAATCCCCATAGGCGGGCCCCATAGGGTTAGCTCACTGATAACCTTTTACTCTCAGGCCCTATAATCCATCCATTCACTCATTGAGTGAAGATGTCATCCAGTATTTTGAATAAATTTGACTCTGGTTCCGGCGAGTGCAGTTAGGAGCGTAAGCAGGGAAAATAGTGACCGATTTGTTATTCCAAAAAAGTCTCCCTTGACCCATCGTGCATCTTTCTCAAAATGACTATGGCTCAATTTGAGACTGGATTTAGGAGAACATGGCAATTCCAGCCAAACGTCGTTTACCATGGGTAAAGACAATATATTCCCTTCACAGTTTCCTCCAAATGAATCTTTCCCTTTTTCTCTGTATCAGTCTCTTTGAGTAAAATACATCAGATTCCCTTAAAAGCAACATTTCGTAGACACTTTTGCTTACATCTGTAACAAAATGGCTTATACAACTTCAGTTAAAAGATGACATTCTTATTTATGTATGGGCGCAGAGCATGCGCAAGACCAGTTTACTGATATCCGTGTAGCATTAAAATTTAGCTGCGTAGTTCCCCACTTACAAGTGTTCGTGTTTAAGGCAGCGCAGGACTGGTGCGAGTTTATGCTACGTCCACGATATGTCAAACCGCGCGCTGGAGTCTATCTTCGAGGCCTGGTCTGGAGAGAAAACCGTGTGTGTCCGCTCCCGACAGGGCCATTCCGTTCCCCTTTTGTGTGCGCTACCGCAGTGAGATTCGAGACCGCGGGAAATTCAGGTAATGGTTCAGCAACCTAAGCAACCAGTTATAGCCTAAGTCCACAGTAGATGACTTTCATTGGTGAAGTGTCCTATTCTAAGGATCAGTCAGAAAGGACCCTATGTAGGAAAATACTGTGTGGGTTAGGCTTGTGGGCAGAGTTTCCGAGGTCTGACCAAAGCTCACCATCCAGGAAGGTGGTAAAAGAATGAACAAACAGTGTGTCAGCAGACGCCACCAGATACCCTTTTTTGGCATAGATCTCGGGTGCAGTCACCTAAAGGAGGAGATGCGGATTGCGGATAATTGGTTGCGCCACAAACCAACGACTTTGACAGTTGGAAGTAGTTTGCCTGGGCCGGCGAAACCGAGGCTGGTTCGATTCGAATAAACGTTACACGTTGCTCCAACCACTGATTTTGACAGTGGCTCCTGTAATAACTCCTAAGAAACTTGTGAGCAAGGGAAGAGAGGCAATCGAGTTAACCGAATAGGCAGTGGCATGGATGATGGTATTTGGCCCTTCCTCTCCCCCAACCTGAATGCCTTGGATTACTGGATATGTGAGAAAAGAGGTCAGGCTTTCTTTCAAGGATGTGCATTTTTGCGATTATGATTGGCAACTCGCCTGATGTATGGCACAAATCTTCCATGGTGTATGATTCGATAGTGTTGTAAGAGTCAGAGTTTTTTCCGGTTGTACCCCCCCAGCCTGTTCGTTAGTTCTCTTTGGCATTTCCCCTGCATGTGTTTCAGTCTCCATTGCAGTTTCCTCATTCCTCATTTTTCCGTCTGCTGGATGTGTTTTAGCCTTCATTGGAGATTCCTCTTTTTGAGTTTGGTCCCCGTCTCCGCTTTTGCCCGATTTCCTTCTCTTTCGGGCCCCTTCGTGTGGTTCCATTGTACCCATTCCTTGTTCTTCCGGATAATGAGTTAGGAGTGGGTTTGAATCCTTGGTGATTTAGCTGTATACTTCATTCTGAGCTGTTTCCTCGACACCTTTTCCCGGGTTACTCATTGTTGGTGAAGTTTGCCATGGGTAGTTCGTTTTTTCCTTTCTCCCTAGGTTTGTCTCATCGCTCTCGAGCTTCTTTTGATCTGTTTCCTTGCCCTTTCCCTTTTTGCCTGCCTAGTTTTCTGGTTATGTTAAACCTTCGTGTCGCTGTTGTCTCCATGATTGGCCTCATAACTTTCTTTGTGTGTCGAGTATTCGGTATCCGGTTAAGCATGTATAGTGAGGACTGGTTCTTATATTGTCTCTCTTTGTGTGTTTTAGTAGCTGTGATCTTCGTTATGCCATGAAGCATGATGGTCATTAGTGCCACAGTTATAACATTTGCTTCTAATGGGGCACTCTCTAGTAAATTTCCGGCTCGATCACACATTTTTATGATTTTGAAGAGGTTAAATAGGTCGGTCTGGCATCCTAGTTATTGATTTGATATGGGTAGGGCTACATCGGTTTGTGTTAGGGTGGAAGGTAGTTGGGTGGTTGTAATTGGTCGGTGGGTAGGTTGGTCGGTCAGTTGGTTTGGTTGACTATCATCACATGTATTATGCTTTTTTACACTGCCACCGTGACCAAGGAACGAGCTCCAACGTTTATCTGACGGTGGATGGTTGTTTTAAGTTGCTGGGTGTTGGGACCCTAGATCCGTCAGTGATAAGTTTGCAAGGACCCTGAGCAAATTTATCTTCATGCGAGTGCATACCTTAGTTTGCCATTCCTTCTTTTATGAAACGCGCTGGCCTCGATTCTGTTGAGCCTTCAATAAACTCACTAATCTCCAGTCGCTGTCAGTATGGTGCGGTTTCCGATTTTGTTGTCAGAGAGAAAATGCCTAACTCTGTTTGCATAGCAAGTTGTTTGAATGGGCATCTGTTTTCGTTTCGAGGGCGCTGTATCTTCCGATTAAACTAAAATGGATACACCATTTTTGTTGGCCATCATCATCGAATGATGGAACTGGAATGGGGGGTTCTACATGGTGTATACTGTTTTAAATGCTATTATATCTATTTGCACGTTTCAACTCCAACTTTAAGTTAGTTGGTATCTACACCGGATTTTTTCAAGATGTATTTTTTTTGCGTTGGGGAGATGTTAATTTTATATAAAAGGTTTTGCCCTTACCCAACGTATATCAGTAAGCACTGTATGCTCAGTGCTTGTCCGAGAGCTTGCGAAAAAAAAACCTCACAAGCTTACTCGGGTGGGACTCACACTTACGAACCGGATGCTGTGAATACAAAAAACCACGCCTTCTTTTGTTCCGCTCGGAGCGGATACAATATTTGATTCAAATAGTCTGGTTCCCTGCCCAAAGAAACCTGTTATATAAAATCTATACCGGAGCTTGTTAAACAGAAAGGGAGCCTTTTTACGAAACAAAAGTAAGCTTCAGTGTAGTCAGGAGTGAATTATTTGTCCTTATCGGTTCAATTAAACCTCGTGCCTTCGGCTCGCTCTGTAGTCTCCAGCCTGCAGGTTAGTTGTGGCTCCCGGGTTTCATTGTATCAGAGAGCAAGCCTATTCTTCATAGAAGCTTAACATCACCACATATCAGTATTACTGTACCCCTGCCCCCCAAACCCTCAGGAGCAACATTTCCGTATGTGAAGTTACTGCTCTACGCTGGCCCACAATTATCACGGCAAAAGCGAAAGTGTCATGGCAAAAGCAAACACACAGGCTTGGTTCCGGTGGGGATGGATATCAATTCTGGTCTACGCGCTCGTACACACAAAACAGGACAATATTTTGGTTTCAAGGATGGCATCCTGCGAGCATATGACGATGTAACCTGTTTTTAACTGACATTAAACAAAATCTGATGGGCCTAGTCCCAACCCCGGGAAAATTTCTCGGTCCGCCCCCGATGCATGTAGCACCTACACTACGAACATCTAATAAAAGAAACACAGTCCACTAACAATGAACATCCATTGTTATTTCACCGCACTTCTTTTGTTAAATGTTCGTAGTGCTAGAAGGCCGATTTTATCGTGGGACTACTACTATGCTCACACCTTGCGGTGAAAATAACACCTTGCTAGCCACAATAGCATAATGGTCAATTAGAGTAGAATAGCCGGAATCATTATATTAAATAATGAAGTGAATTAGAAACAAAAACCACCAATATACACAAACAAGCAATTGCACCACCGAGCTCCAGATGCGGAGTTTTAAAACTCCTGTTCTCTGGGAAACACTTGAACATTTAATGGGCCGGCGGGCGTGTGTGTGTTGACAAGTGTTACGCATCCACAATGGTGGCCTTGCATTAAACCAGTATTGACTTCCTAGTTAAGTGTAGTACTTTTAAATCTAAGAAAATTTCACTCCTACTTTTTAAGAATCTCATGCATATGTGCAGGTACCACCACTAGTGTAAAAATAACATCGACCTATGGCCTGTATTTTTCTCAATACTGGTCGCGAAAAACCCATAAAAACTACTTCAATCCATCAGCAAACAGGCCCGTCGTCCATGAAGCTGTATAAAGCCATGCAAGTAAGAAGTGAACACAATTAATTTTTGCTCGGACTGGTAGAAATCAGTGTAGGCCCCTGTGAGTATTCAGGTTTTCAACTATGTTTTCTTTCCGTTCTTTACAGGTCTATGACAAACCTTATAATTGATTCCATCGAGTCTAATGCCTTCAGTGACTTCGCCAGTATGAAGCTCCTGTGAGTTTGTTTTGGTTCCCTTTCGCTGTTGCAGGGCAGCATAGAAAACACTGCAAAATTCGTTTTCAATAAGGTCTAATAGAATCGTACGATGCTACAAAGTACCCTTAATGCTTTTTCCTTTGCAGTACATATTCAGATATCATTATCGGGCCCTACTTGTAGCACAAACCCACAACTTGTATAGAATTGAGTTGACAGAGATGCAACGACTAATTTCCATTGAATCAATAATCTGCTATAAAACTGTTTAATTTTACATGAAACATCTCACCTCCACCCAAAATGAAATATTGCAATACAATACAAACACTAAGGTGATGAGTGTAATCAGATTTTTAAAAAAGGTTTGGGGAGGCGGTCTTCCATTCTAGGAGTTGAACAGTACCATAAAGGGTTTCTCGCTCGGTGTGACCTTGATAATTCTGCTGTCACCGTCGAATCAGCAATACCACATTTTGTAAAGCAGATATAGACAATACAAAATTGACCCTTGCCCTGAATCGTCCAACTTGTACTAGTCTTTCCGATTCTGAAGCTAACTGAATGGATTGTTTTAGGCGTACAATCACCCCCGATAGCGCCGAATGTGCCTTTAATACGATCGAAGCTATGATGGCTTTATAACGCAGGAACAAGAAGTGTTCAACATTTTGTGTGGGCTGAGTAAATATCAGTATTACCGTACTCCTGTCGTTCGCAAACCTCTAATCCCTTGGTAACTTTTCCGATCATGAACACCACTGACTCTTGTCTACGGTTTTCCTTGATGCAGAAACGACATTTTTTGTAGGAATCGTATTCTTGATTGCTTGTGGTCGGGCATGGCCAAACTGCAAATGACCAATTTTCGCTCGGACTGCTTGATATTAGTAGGTGTGTTTATTGTTGTTTGTTTCATCCTCTTCAGGCATATTGAAAACGTCACCATAAATTCCATCAAGCCAAATGCCTTCAGTGAGCTCTACAGTCTAAAATACCTGTAAGTTTGTTGTTAGTCCCTTTCACGAGTATTGGGGATTTCTTTCAATAAAGTCTATTAGAATAAGTTGCAGGAGACTTTTTCTTTTGTATGTCCTATTAAAATATCAATATTTGAACAAGCTTGTAACAAGAAATCGTGTATCAACAGAAGTAATCGTAGTAGACGGAGATGCAAATGCTAATTTCTATTCAATCAATAATTTGCCACAAAACTGATTAATTTTACTTGCAGCATTTCATCTCTCCCAAAAGCGAAATAAAGCGATGCAATATTATCATGATTACAATAAGCGTATTCAAATGGATGAAAAAATTGAACAGTTCAATTAAAGATTTTCCTTTGAGTCTTAGTGCACTGGTCTTAAAATGCTTTCGAATTTGCCGTAAAACCCATATAACCCAATTTAAGATGTTTCATTGCGGTGTGTCTGTTTAGCTATTCATTTTCTGGTTTTTCACTTGTTCGTACAAGATAATGTTTCAATTCAGCATGCTACGTGAAAACATCGGGAATTTGTTATTCTTTGTTTGACTTGACAGTTTGATGCAGAATGTGACGGTAAATTTTATTCCTTCCGGTAGCTTTTCTCCTCTCTGGAATCTCCAAGGGCTGTAAGTGTATATTGCTTTCAATGAATACTAATCTCAGTAAAGATGCATGAGCGATACAAATTCAGTAGCTATAACGGTTAGTCAATTCCCTGTGGCGAAGATATAGACAGCACATGACGTCTTCTGATTTTCCATTGAGACAATCAAAGAAGCATTGATTTCGGTGTGTGGACCCTTTTCCTGCATATCTTTCTAATTATTTGTCGAAACGTCGTAAGCAATAAAGCTTTATTAAACAGGAAGAAAGTCAAGTCCAAAACCAAACCTCTGTAATATCCCACCACTGGCTGAGTGTTTTATCCCCTGCCTGTAGGTGTTGCTGTGCCTTTTCAGACTATGACTAACAAGTGAATTGGATGGGTTGACTCATACTTTCAAACCTGTAACTACCTAGCGCGGGATCGGACAGGCAATCAATGCTTAATTATATAAAATTGCTGGGCTTATTCCTATCAAATACATGAATATATACCAACTTTGAAACACCTACCCAGTGGGACGCAGTATAGGGCGTATTATCAGAATCAGTAGGATGCATTGGATTTCTTTTCATACGGTTCAATTTGTAAATTCTGAATGAGCCGAGGAAACATTTCGGCGCTATATGGGTAGGATACACTAAGGCAGGAGGGAAATAACCCCAGGATAAAAAATTCTCCAAGCGAAAAATGTCACGATCAAACTTGAAACTTTCACTCCCGATGCCTCTGGTTGTGATCTAAACTTTGTGCAGCGCTTGTACAACTAGCTCTCGTGGCTACCCTTTTGAGCTTCTTTTCAAAAACACCTGATCGACTGACTGACAAAAAGACCGACAGAATGACCTACGAACAGACATCCAGCCTGACAGACAGATAGCAAACGCCAAAAACAAACAGCAAACAAACAAAACAAATAGAGTGAATGGTTGTGAACAACCACGGAGCTGTTTCGGAATTTTCATTTTTCATCCTTATCATTTTGGAAAAACAGATCAAATTCATTCGTTGAAACTATCTGTAAGAAAAATTTTCCTCTGATTTGTCTGAAATTCTCACAGTAATCCCCAGGCGAACCACTGGTAAGATCGATAAAAGTGCCAAGTGAAAGAAATGTACAAAACCTACGGAGAAAAATGCATCTTTAATCTCTTGTCATGTGACTCCCGATGACGTGAACGTGACGATTTTATTTTGACAGGCCCACGGTTGATGGACTACTTATGTTCCCAATAAAAAGTCACTCAGATGTATGAGCGCAACAGTCTTCGACTTGAGAAAACGTGCACAAAATTTTTGGAGAAAAACGGCACTCTAAAGTCATGTCACGTGATTTGCATTTATATGGAAAAAGTCAAGAAATACTATTTGATATTTGAACTCTTTGGTATATATTTACTCAAACAAACACCGAAAAAATACGATTTATCTGTCGTTCTCATAGTAGTCTTCAGCTGAAGTGCAGGACTACTTTCATTATGAGTGATAATGTTGCGATGTAGAAGAGCGTGCACAAAGCCTATGGGTGACTGCAACTTCAATCTCATGTCACGTGACCACTGACGACGTTGTCGTGACGATTTTATTTTGACAGCTCCACAGGTTGATGGACCACCTATATTCCCAATACAGAGTCACTCAGAAGTTTGAGTGCACCAGTCTTTGACTTGAGAAAAACGGCACCTTTTAAAATTAAAAATCATCCAAAAGTGAAATCACTAAAATATTCATAAACTGACGTAGAAAAACTTATAACCATGACCAAAACAAACAAGCAGCCACCAAAAACAAGTATCGAAAAGGATAGGATAAACATTGATGGCAGGGATATAAAAATATTTACAATTATAATGTACAAAAAATATTTACAATTATAATGTACAAAACCTGATATGTAAAAAGGATAATTTAAGATACATGTATATTAAGAACCAACGCTCATAGACCAAAAACATACCATCGGTCATTGAATAAAGATTGCATTTTACATTGTCTGTGTGTTTAAAAGCTTTCTACACCTGTAGCTGGCAAAGAATATGGACATCCCGAAGTAGAAGCTTTAGAAATTACTACTTCTTTAAGAACGGTACTGATACGTTTTGTTCTTTTTATCATAACAGTGAAATAATCAGATGCAATAGTAATTTCAGAACAACGCAGAGAACTTTAGTAGTTCGTTGAACCGAAGAAATCCGGCAAATGCTAAAGTTATCACAACTAGATCTCTAATAACTAATAGATCTGTTTCTTCGGCACACTTTTCACAAAGCTTGACCAACATCTCAGATGATACTGCATCGTTTTTCCGCGTCATGTGCCCGGTTATACGTTTAGCTGATTCCTTGAAAATTAAGGACGAATGAACTATTTGCTGGGTCAACAAACCATTCCTTTCATGCACCCATTTAATGCTGTATTTTAGTGCAGCAGAAATAACATGGTGGGATGCACCCGAGTCCAGGAGCTCCGTCAGATACACGGCGATGGTAATGGGCAGGGCTGGTAATGGGGTGTAACCAGTTTCGGTACAAAATCTCTGCCATTTCTTCAATCCCCGACGTACGTTTTTGAACACCGTTGCACCACTCTTGGAAAGCATAAGATGATGCCACACCTGGTCAGTTAAGTTGTCATCTACCACTTTACCTGCCTCCAAAGCTGCGAGACACTGTGCTGCAATCCTATCTCTGTCAGAGAAAATGGAAGTCACAATCAATGTTCCCTCCCAGCAATTACAAATTCAAATAACTAGCTTCAAAGCTATCAACTTGAATTTCAGGGGGTCGTCAGAGAAAAATACCATCATATCGTTGACTTTTGAGGATGACTTTCTCTTGTGGAAGTACTATACTCTTGTCTGTAAACGACTTAAAATCTTTGCTTTCAGTAAGTAAAAACGGCCAAAAAGGTGCCCATTCCCACATTGGAATGATTAATGTGCCCTTAATTAGCTCTGGCAACAATACTTTCAGAATTAATCTTGGTGGAGTTACAAGTCAGGTATTCTCATTAGCCCACATCTGGCTAAAAGCGTCAACTGCCTCCGTTCCTTGACACCACCACCTCAAGGTAAACCTTTTATGTTGTTTGTTCAAATTAGATGCAAATGTATCCACACTATGTGGTCCCCATTCTCTACCAAGTGATCTGAAAAACCATGGCTGTATTCTCCAATCATCACTCTCCACAGTTCTGCTCAGCAAGTCTGCTTGCATATTGCTTTTCTTTGTATCCGTGCATTCTGGATCAAGAATTGTCGAATTCATTTCACAAAAGTTGTTAACGTCCACAGATATTTCCTGCAAGTTAGACTTTTTGCTACCATTATTTAACACTTACGTCATCTTTTTATTATCAGTGAAGCACTGAATTTTTTCAATAACTTCTCGTTACTTTTGAGTACTCGGGATACCGATTCCAATTCTCTCCAAGTGGAACTATTTTGAGCTTCGTTTTTACCCCATGAGCCTACCACTAGGCCTACACTACTTTCCACAAGCCTTTCTTGGCCAACAGATCTTCTAACGCATACCTGTACGTCATCACGGCCTGCCATTGAGGCTCCCGCACAAAGGGAGTTCATACTGCCACACCCTAAAGTGAAAATATCACTGCCTTCAGCAAAGGCTGCCACACAAGCAGCATCTACAGTAATACCCTCCGCAGTGGACGAATCATTGGCCTTTGTAGAGGTGCTCTTACAAAGAGCGTTCTTTTACGCACATCAGTCATCACTGAAGTCAAGGCTCCCGCACAAAGGGAATTAGGATATATGCTTTCAGTAACAGCTCCCCCGCAAAGGGAGACATCCCCCTCTCAAAGAGAGAGACATAGCCGCCATACCCTGTGGCGGATGCATCACTGAATACTTTAATCGCACTCGATTCTTGGCTTTTAATACTTAAGCCATGAAGGTTAACATTTCTGCAATTGGGAACCATTCTTGGTTTTCCTGTCTTGTTATACGCCACCGTTAACGGATTAACAATGACAGGTTGTGAGTCAACCTCCGAGATGCAACCTTTTGCAAGTAGTCTCTGTATCCCCCTTAAACAACGAAGTGGAATTTTCCTTAGCAGACTTTTTATTATCAGAAAATATGACATCAGGCGCCGTTCGCAAAGGAATTTTACATCCTTCCAGCAAAAAACTTCTAATGAATGGAATAACTCCAATTTTTCCCACTGATGCAACGCTTTGCCTAATCTCCCAATGGTGACATCTTAACCAAACTCTCACCACGGTAACGCCTGCCAAGTTGCAAATTAGAGTCAGATTTTTCCATGCCTTCTTGAGCAATTTTGCCATCCATGTTATCTACATTATTGCTTGAAACACTTCCAAAAAACGTATCCACCTTGATTGCATCCATGTTTTGAGTACTCTCATACTTCCAGTGACCGGCTTGTCCGCAACCAGAACAAAGCCCTTGCTCGCTCTTGCCGACTGTGGACGGCCGGGGTACTGCCAGGAAGCAAATCTGGTGGGTTTTCTGCTTCTCTTGACCCGTTCAGTCTTAAGCCTCTTAGTGGCCCTGGCTTCAGCCCTATACATCTTCTTCTTGTCTTCTGAATCCGACGCCAGTGGGTTGGTTTCATATTTCTTTACTACGCTCCACACCAGCTCCGAAACATCTGCCATTTTGATTAGTTTTTGTCTATGATTTATTAACTCTATACCCTCAGGTATATACTTCGATGCTTGCTGTATTTGAGCTTCGTCCTGCAGATTCAACTCGGTGTCTCTCAGCTTAGAAGCAACTTTAACATTAAACTTATATTCATGTTCTCAACTCTTGCGTTTGAAAGTGTAATTGTCATTGGTCAAAATACTGTTCTGTATTTTTACAAGCTGACTGCTGTTAAGCTTGCTCTCAAATGTAGATAGTTTGACGATATCAACCAGTCAAGCTTTTCAAGCCCCTCAAGAATTTCGATTCGTTCATATATCTTACCTTCCAAGCTGCTTACTCTTTGTTCCAAAGTTGATTGGTTTTTGTCCTTGGTAGCCATTTCCTGCAAAGGAACTAAGCGAGGCCGATTATCCGATCCGGTATTGCCTTCAGTCAAGAAAATATCTTCTTCTCGCTGTGCAATTTTTAACGCTGCTCGAAAAGTGCCCGGATTTGCGCGACGAACTTCGGCACGAATGGCTTTCGGACGCAGAGCATCTACAAAATGGTAAACAGCAAGGTTCTCTCTGTTTTCAACGTCTATGCACGGGTACGCATTCGACATTTGGCTCCGTTTGTCTTGAGCTAACGCAGCCAGTTTTTCGCCACTTTGCCTCTCACGGAGTTTTAGGCGTGAACGGTTGGTATCTGCCGAATGACTAGGGCTGAAATGTGCACGAAACTTATCAAGTATTTGACCGTAATTCAACTTACACGTATCAGACAAGTGTCTGGGCCTCTCCCCTTACGCTAATGATTAATCTTATCATCTGTTTTCCATTTGTTAACTATGCTTCACAAATCAAAATGTAAAATCCAGTCTTTACAATCAGTGGTTCCATCATAGGTCCCCGCAGTGCGGTGATGTGATCCTTCTACAAAAATTACTTTTGGATCTGCTTTTTTTTCCCGAACCGTAAGGTTATCATAAGAGGGCCTCAAAAGACTGTTATTAGGCCCACTAGCTATCGGGTGTTCGGGGGTCGGAGGATTTTGTTCAGTTTTAGATCCGATAGCCAGTGGAACCTGCTTTTCAGCTGATTCCAGCACCGCTTCATTATACAAAGAACTAATTTCTGCCTCAGGTCCTGCTATATCCTCACTAGCCTTTTCAGCAACACTACTCCGGAGGTCGGAAATATCATCATCTGAAAGGACAATACCATATGTTCTCCTGTGTGCCATGTTAAAAGAAAAACCCACCGCTGCCACCAAAGATTTGTAATGGACCGAGCGGTAACTAATTGACTTAGCGGTGGGGCGCCGCCTAAATGGGCTGCGACTGACAAAAAAAAAAAACAGTAAACGAATATTAAGACACATTTAACACACAAAAAAAGCACACAGAATTTCTAGAGGGCCCTCCAGACGTTGTAATTTTTTTAAACTAATACTCATCTATTATAAAGAAGGAGAAAAGTATGTAGGAAAAGGTTGTGTAGTGTTTAAACAACCTAAGGGCGTGGCCCGATATAAGTGCACTGGGTTAGAGTTAAACGTAAAAACAAGTAGGCACAAATCCGATGAAATGGTTCTAGGGGCTGGAGGCAATAGGCACAAATGTGCACACAACAAAAAAAAGAAACGAGGCCAAATGAAATTTGGGGAGGAAAGCAAATAAATTTACAGAGACTTATCTGTACCGACGAAGAAAACTAAAGATCCCCAAGCCTATGAGTTCCTCCGACCCACGCGGCCAGTTGGCTTTGGCAAAATGACCACACCCCAAGCTAATGCTACTGGCTTTTATACAGTCAACGCGATCTGCCTGACTGATTATCAATGGAAACTATGTGAGAAACTATGCAAATGTATTGACAAAAGCGGTATGTACCTTACCCCAGTACACAGCAGTACCTAAAGAGTGGAAGGAACTTCGGAGGCCTCACCCAGCGTAGGTAATATATGCACCAATACAATTACATTACAACCTATTTGTTATAATATACGGAACCCAACGCCCCATTACGCAACGAGCTATGCGTTGCTCAAATTCGTAAGACAATAGTTTCCCGCTATTATCCGAAACGCAGGAAACAAATATGAAGAACACCATCAGTAAAATATGAAGAAGTTTTTTTCTGGGCTGAAAAAAAGTAACTACTGTCATTGTTTCCAGGCATGTCTTTTTCAGAAAAAGGTGTCGATTTCAAAGCTTAAATGGATCATTTCGTTGTCAAATTGAAAAGAACTCCCTTCAACCAGTGTTCAGACCATTCAAACATCAAACCTTCCATAGCGAACACAAGCTACAATATGCTCATCCTTGGGCACACATTACGGTCATTTCAGTGGGAGCTACACTGCTCCATGGAGGAAGGACACAGGAGGAGTTGTAACTCAGGCACCTTCAAAGCGTCCAATGATGAC
Source organism: Acanthaster planci (assembly GCF_001949145.1). The sequence goes on from NW_019091435.1 coordinate 101,295, forward strand.
GAATAATAGAAAATATTCCAAAAATGCCTTATTGCTGCCTGCATCTTAGCTGGACAAGTGGGGCCAGTAATATCCTAGCAATACTTGTAGGTTTTTGCTTGCAATTAAATATTTGTATTTAATTGCAAGCAAAAACCTATTAGAACTACTTTTGCCATCGTAAATAAACGCTTAAAATTTTGACTCACTGTTTCATTATCCATGCAAAGTTTGTAATTCTAGTCTCCTCCGTCCAATATACATCAGTGTCAAAGACTTGGAACGAATTTGGCTAAGACTGGCCAACAAAATGTTCACTACTACTGGAAAGCTTAGTTCAGTAGCAACAAAATGCGCTATTTCATCACAAGGAGTGATAGCGAAATCTCATAAAATATGCCTTTGTACAAATGCCATAATAAAAATGATTCAAACAAAACACGAAATCACAGCTTGGCTATTTATTCCTAAAAGAAGTCCAGAAGAAAGCGTTCGAGAAGGGCAACAACTGCACATGAACACTTCGGGTATACAGCCTAATAAAAGCAACTGCGCAAACACTACATTTGATGATGTTGTCGGATCATATCAAGCACCAACGATGGCATGAATATTCAACTTCCTATACTGCAGTAAACAACGTTTTAGGGATGCAGATTACCAACGAAAAATTGCGGCGACGATCATGGGGTACAAAGGGAGCTTATGGTAGCAAAACAGATGATGGGTAGCAGGCGTGCGCTGTGCTCTGGCTATGGACTTACCGGGCATGCCAGAAAGTGGTAATCGGCTTGATGTTATAGACCGGGCAGTTCAAACTCCTTCTGTGTCCTTTCTCCATGACTGCTCTAATCAGTACGCGGAGCACCACCTTAGAGTCTTGAATTCCGATGATTATGAAGTGTAACAACCTCGACTCCTTAACTTTTGGCGAGATGTTTTTAGTAGCGCTGAATTTTGAGTCTCAGTAACCGAACTCGAAGCAATCGTCCTAGCCTAAGTATACGGACAATTCAGACTTAAAAGAAGTCTTTGTTGACAAACAGAATTTGGTTAAGAATACGAGTTTCTTTTATTCTCAAAACCTCGCCTCATGCAAAGCTCCTCACAGTCAAACAGGGAGTTGGTGAGGAAAATCCTCCTGTTTGCTAACGAGTATTTCACCGCAGCAAAATTCTCAAATCAAGTATTTTCTTAATATGAAAACACTTCACAGGCTCAAAGCATCGAGGTTGGTCTCATCAGACTTTGGCTCTCTGCTCGCAAAGTTCCAACTCGATTTCTCAACACACTTTCAGGGTTTTTATACTCTACAAATCTACGGTTTCAACATAGTTACTGAATATAAGTCACAAGTAAATTATGCAGCAAGGTTACATCACCCTGCTCTAAATTGATGACTATTTCCATTGACCAATCAGAATAAAATCAAATGATTTAAACTTATGACTTATATGAATTTCTTGATAAAGTTCCACCCTTTCATTTTGAAGAAATACTATTCCATGAAACAAGGAAAGTTGTGGGTGCACTGGCCTCCGCCCCCACATTCCAAGTAGCTAGCCAAGTTTTATCAATAGGTCAACTGGCCTTGGTGAACATCTGGTGTTTGACTCATTGACCACTACACTTTTCTGGAAACCTGTTCTCAAAATTGTTACAGGGAGATAATAGATGGAATGGACAGTGTGCTGTACTGTAATCAATACAGATTTGTATATAGTGTGTATGATTTCTACCGATGTTCCCTTCAGTCATGCGTGTTGTTTGGGCTGTAATACAGACATACAAATCGTGTGTAACAACACGACTATTTAAAAATCCGGCGAAATTTTAGTCGAGAGATCAGTGAATGATAGACAAGGAAAATGGCCAGCTGTTTGTCATCTATATCGATGACTAAAAGTTTTTAAGGTCATTTCCCCCTAGATCCCCGCTGAATGGAGCACGCGCATGATGGTACGCGAATAAAGAAACTTCACGAGGGTGTCCCTGTATGTTGGGGAAGATATGTGTTTCTATTTTCAAGGATGGTTTGTGCCCGGGAGATGTTAATTAATTTAAGATTTTTGCCCTGCCTGACGTGTATAATTACACTGTATACCCAGTGTTTGCCCCCAAAATAGTGCAAAATAGTGTAGAATCAAAGCAAAAAGCAGTCTGATTAAGACAGTACCCTAAACAATATACATGCAACTGCAAGGAAAGTTGTGTGAATGTGCACTATACCATTGATTTTTTTGGTAAATAATTATTATCTTTTTTCAGTCTACTGCTCAAAATATCTGGGACAAGGTCGTGGGCAACCATCGAAAAGGGCGCCTTTGAAGGTCTAATCACCTCCAAAATGAAGTGAGTTTTCAAGCTATATGGGGCCTTCAAGTCGTAACTCGTGGAATTATTTTTTAGTGCATATCTATGAAATATATTGTGTAGTTTTTTCTATTTCTGATATACATAACTGCTCTATAGATTCCATAGATTTCCCAGAGAGTTTCATTAAATGTTCTCAACGTTCTGCTTTTAGCTTTGTGTTTAGTTATCTTTTTGGATAGTTTGCGTTTTCAGAAACAAAACAAAAGCTGACAACAACGAGAAAGATTTGCGTTTAAGCAGTTTGATTACTCGTTGTTTGCAAAATATGTGCCGATTTGTTCATTTATGTCTAATATTTTAGGTTGTTTATACTCTTTCAATCTTAACCATGCTTTTGCTTTAGGATGGAAGTGCATTTCGGAATATTTCATCATTTCATTGTCCATAATCCACTTGGATTATATTCACAGCCTCTGAGTAATTTCACAATTTGAGTAACTACATAATAATACCAATAAAGCGAATCCTTGAATGAATCCAAGTCGGTTTAACATTAAACATTTCTTTCCCCTCTGGAGAATTCAAATGTGCTTTACATGTAGTTGTTAATGTAATGCACATTCAGTTCAGTTTTTACCAAGGTAGAAAGATCAAATGATACTTGTTACCGTGTTTTGTTTCCTGTATATTCATTGCATTTAAGGTCTAATCCCATCTGGATGCTGTTTCAACAGTCAAACAATTTTCTAATTACTATTGCAGCTGGATAGTCACCGATGACCACCGTCTGTGCTGTACTTTCTCCAATTTGCAAAACTACTCTGTAAGGGACGACTGCCTGACCACAAACCTTAAGCCAGACTTAAACCTGTGCGACAGCCTTATGCCAAACAACTCATTGCGCGTAGCACTTTGGGCACAGGGAATAAGCGCTCTCATCGGTAATCTCTGTGTTATTGTTTGGAGGCTCGTGCAGAAAGGTGACAGAGAAGGCAAAACGACGTTATCTTTTATGGTCGGCAATCTAGCCGCAGCAGACTTTTTGATGGGTGTGTACATGTTAATTGTGGCAGTTGCAGATCTGAGATTTGGCGAAAATTACTTTCTGGAGGCCCCCGAATGGCGTTCCAGCACACTGTGCAAAGTCGCTGGAGTTCTGGCAGTTCTGTCCAGTGAAGCTTCGGTGTTTTTCATAACTCTAATCAGTGTTGACTGTTTCCTTGGTATTGTATTTCCGTTCAGATCCTTCAGTCTCGGGAAAAGGTCAACAAAAGTCATTGTTTTCGTCTTATGGTGTCTGGCACTCTGTGTGAGTGTCATCCCAACAGTGTCTGTTGGTCCTGACTCAGATGCATATGGACTTTCGGACGTCTGTATGGGTCTTCCTCTGTCCATCAAGTCATCAAGGGTGGTAGCTGAACCCCCGACGTTTAATGACAGTGATCCTGAGTCCTTGACATCTTACATACCAGAAAAGGTTCTTAAAGCAAAAGCGTGGAAGCCATCTTGGATCCTGTCAATTGTACTCTTTCTTGGCGTCAATCTGATTTCATATCTGTTTGTACTGTGTTGCTACGTCGCCATTTTCATCAGTTTCAAGCGGACAGCCAGGACTGTCCGAACGGAGGCAGAAAGAGACCGTGAAATAAAAATGGCGGTCAAAATGTTTCTGATTGTGGCGACCGACTTCTGTTGTTGGATGCCAATAATCATAATGGGTATTCTGTCCCAGTCAGGAGCAGTCGTGCTCTCTAGCAACATGTACGCATGGACAGTGGTTCTGATTCTACCAATCAACTCTTCCCTCAATCCCTATCTGTACACGTTTTTCACTGTCTGTTGCGCGACTAAGCCAAAAGGAAAAGCCATCCAATCCAAAGCAAAGAGCAGGAAAAACAAAGCTAAGTAAACGTGTGCACGAGGCACAAGCACATGAATCTTTGACTTAAACATGTTTGGGAAGCGAGGTTAATTGTTACCTGGAAAGGTTGCTCAAGTGGCTTTCTTCCTCACCAAAAGGCTGATAGGTGTTAGGACCTTGGGTATTGATCTGGTTTCTTTGTATCCGCTGAAAACTCAATACAGGAAAAAGTAACAAAACCATTTTGAACCTATGTGTCAAACTTGCTTCATTTCAGTTTCGAACACAATGTTGACATTGGTACAAAATACCTGCATATATTGTTTTATTCACCTTGCATGTAAGCAAAGGAATACAGCTTTAAAAGGATTAGAGCTTATTAACAACATACCAAAAAGAGGCACACGTCACCAAAAGTACATGCAAACATGCATGTAATAATGAATACTTGAACGAAGTAAAGGACTTGCATTCGTGAGTTAAGGGAGAATAAAATATTTGACAGCTTCTATTGTCTTCGTATTTCGCTTTTAATTCAAAATATCTGTTTCCATTGTTTCTTCCATTCTTTTCCTAATTCCTTTTTCATTTTCTGTTTTGGATGCTTAGCGTTTGCTGGTAAGGACGTTGTAATGGCAACCAGATATATCTGAGACACTTGTTATGGTTCTGTCGATTCCTGTGTTTGGTGTTCTTTCCTTGACCACATTTTTCGGTCATGTATTCTTCAACGAGTCTTAGAGTGATACTATTTGAACTTGGTGGGAATTCTCAGCAGGAATATCAATGCTATTCAGCTTGATACAAACGCTGCAGTTGAGAACGCGCTGAGTGCGGTCACGGAGCATATATCTTCGTGGCATGCGTGCACTTTGAAGTTTTCATGAGGAAGAGACGAAACGATAATATTCATTTCAGGATGCAGCAGTAAACGAAAGGGAGGCGGCAAATATAAGAAAAGGACATATTGTAAGTGACCATTTCCTCCTTAAAAATAGAGATTTCTTTTATGTTTCTTATGTGTTAAAAGTGAGCAGGAGATGTTAGCATAATTGTTAAAGGAATTACTTTTGAGGAAGAGAATAATGAGATCAAAAATATTAATCAAACTGGAAAAAGCAGATCTAAATGGGTGTTTTAGTAAGACTTGTGTAATTTACAACGCAATCCTGTTAACATAAGCCTACGATCTAAAATGTCCCACCTGATCGGCCTATCTCATTCTTTACAAATGAAAGAAATGCAAACCTCTATTCTTATAGACAGTCAAGGAAACACAAATGTGCGTCACTAATGAAATTCCGCGTATTAAACAGTAGTTCATGCCTGATAACCCAATTAATCAAAAAGTGGGGAGGGGGCGTCGGGTACGTGCCACGTCCGGATCTGTTGCTGCATTGGAATCCTTCCCTAACCAAAAATGTACATTCATACACTCTTCACATTTTTGTCGAAAATTGCCTCCAGGGTACTGTTTTTCTGTGAGCCTCAGAAAGCTTACCAATGAGAGCATTGTGAGTAGAAGGCTTTCCAGCCAGCTGCATCTTTCTGATGTGAATATGTTAAAATTACAGTGGACTTGGTAAAAGTTAATGCACCTATGGAAACTTTGCTATCAGAGAGACTTTGAACACACGACACGTCAATAAAACATGTGTATGGTGCATTTTTAGTGTTTGAGTGATGCCATCACGTTAAGCTCTGGTACCCATTGATCCCATATATGTTTGCATATTATATGTGTTCATTGGTGGTGTAACCCTGTTCAAGTTACCTCTGATGGCTTGAAACTATAACTGAAGTACTAAAGGAAGTTTACTGGAAGGTCTAGCTGACGCATTCAAAATCGTAGAACTATATCCTTGGGAGTTTTGGTCTAAGACAAACGTTTTGTTGATGTTTGATTTGAGTGTTTCGCGTACAGCTTCTTGAATATTAAATTAATCATTATTATTTTAAATTTCATATTTGCATGCTACTCAGACTGAAGCAGTTTAGATTTCTAATTAATTCCGTTGTTTTAAATTGTATTTCGTAATTATTGCAAGAATGTTGCTGCTTGTTTTCCCGTTTTTTTATTTGTCATCCTCTTCCTGTTGGTTTTAAATTCGGTTATAATATGAACATTGAATTATTGAATTAATTTTTGCTACTTTAAATATAATCTTAAATTCTGAGCAGAGAGTGGGTGACTTTTGATTTATATTTAAGTGCTGTGAAAACATGTTGATTGTAAGCTTGGCACAAGTGTTTATAATGCAGGAAGATTTTTGCATGATTTTCAACTTTTTTCTTTTTTTTTTGTCCTGCCATGTTCTTTCTTTTCTTAATGCATTTAACATTATTCATAAAAGGAGGTCAGCAGTCTTTGTGATTTTTGTCTCTGACGAAATATTCATTCGTGTTCTGCGGCAACCCGAGTTCGATGGTCTTTCCTAATGCGTAGAGTTTGTAGTTATCCCGTTTTCATAAATGTTGAAATGACAAAACTAGAGACTTACTGGGATCATTCAGCAAGCACTACATTTGTTTCCCTGCAAACTACTCCTTGTAATCGCCTTGGGTAGTTTTAGCGTTTGGTTTATTTAAGACAACGTGTGTGTTGTTTTAATTTAGAACCCTGGTCGAATCTGGATGCTGCTTTAAAAAAAAACAGAAAAAACATAAAATCCTTACGGTGTTGGTCAGAAGATTTACCCATTCGTTCGATTTGGACAGAAGAACTTCGCCAAAGAACTGTGGGTTGGTAAAGTGAATGATAATGAAAATTTAAATAACTAATTTTAGGCCCACTGGGGCTTCAAATAATTTATTGCCGCTAGACTGGGTTGCTAGAGTAAATTCCTATCCTCCGCTGACCACAGGGGCGCTGGAATTACGACCTAGCTGTTTCGCTAAAGCTTTATCGGCAAAATTAATGTGTGTGCTGGTCACTTCTGTCTGACCAGTTTGCCAGGTTGGTTCGTTTGGTTTAGTATTGAATAAATAATCTGTGTTTAGTTGCAAATTTGCAAAATAGCCTTCGTAGGTTTAGTCGTCTTCTATATTCTGCATTTCGTTTGCAACTTTGGAAAGTATACCGCATTCAGTCCAGCCCATTCCAGTTATTTGGAAAGACAATGCCGCGGGCAGCAAAAACAAAGCGGTGTCCTGCCGGCGCTGAGGGGTCGAGACCAAGGGGGAAGCCTCGTTCGGACCGCATCGCGCTGGCTGCTTTCCCGAGTGAATCTTCGGCTCCCATCGCAAAGACGACTGCTGTGTCATGGGGTGAGCCTCTTTCTATACCGTCAGAGCTGACGCCTAGACCTGTAGTTTGTATCACATCTGTCCCTGATGGCCCTGCTATTTTGGCTGCGTCTCCCCCGATTGTTCATTCGGTTATGTCCGTTACCACTTCGTCGGGCATAGAGGGTGTCGATAGACCTGAGTCAGGGGTTTCTCAACATATTTGGGACAAAATTTGGAACTGGGAAGTTGTAGATTTTGCGCCTTTTGCAGCCCTCTAACAGTGTCAATAATGCCAGTGACTGCGTGTTGACTATTGGGTCGCGCGATTCCCTAGCATGGCAAATTTGTCCCCACAATCAACCCCCTCGGATCACCTCAATTGAAAAGTGGACCTCGGCTTTTCTGATTTTTGTATTGATCTATTTGATGCCACATCCTACACAGGCGAGACAGCTGCTAAAATATGCAGACATCGTTCGTTCGGCTTCTTTTCGGTGAGTAGGTTACAGGTGGCGTGACTATGATATTCAATTCAGGTTGCGCCAAACACGCATGCCGTCTCGGTCGTGGGCCAGCATTTACGCTGAACTATGGCTAACGTTGGTCGGTGCGCCCGTCCAACAACCCACTTTTCGTCCCTTTTCCAACCAGGGCATCCACAACGGGCAATCGGTCACACCAACATCGGGTCAAACCGCACCGCACAGCGCAATCAAAATACCGGAGTCTGTTTTGATTTTAACCGCGGCCACTGCTTCAGACCCTGTCGTTTTGCCCACAAATGCGCAACCTGCTTGTCCGTCGGCCATTCAGCCGCCTCATGCCGTGGCGGCCCTAGCTCGGTACGGGGACCACTCAGTCCAACCACACCTCCCAACACTAGTAAGAATAAACTAGAGGAACGTGTTTGCGAACAACCACTGAGCTGTTTCGGAACTTTCTGTTTGGTGATGACGTCATTATGACGTCATAACTTTAGGAAACTTCTTTCACGAGGTTCTTTGTTGTGTGTAACTTTGATATTGGTCAAACCTCTGATAATTGCCCAAAATGATGGCTTGAAAACGTATACAAAGTCAATGGACTGAAAACACCTATGCAAAAAAGCTGCTCCTTTACGATGTCATGTGATTTGCGTTTAAACTGAAAGAAAATTCTGAAATAATATTTGATATTCAGACTCTTGGGTATGCGTGTAATCAAATGAAGACGGAAAAATACAAATTTTGTTCGTTCTCATAGTAATTCTCAACCGAAGTTCAGGACTACTCTCATTAAGATCGATAATATTGCGTAGTAAAAAAAAGTGTACAAAACTGCAGCTTTAATCTCATGTCACATGACCCCCGATGATGTTATTTTGACGATTTTTCTTTGGGAGCCTCTATTCGTGAGGGACTTTAAGTGTACATTTAAGGAAATAATTCAGATTGACCAAAGTGCCGAGGACAGGCTGACGAAAAACGTATACAAAACCTACGGGGGAAGATTAAATATCGAAAAATTAATTTAAAAATAGGTGATGACGACGTCATAAATAAATTCTTACATCAGGGTCTTTGTTGTCTGTAACTTTGAAATTGATCAAACCTCTCAAACTAACCCAAATGCTGGCTTAAAAACGTGTACAAAGTCAATGGGCTAAATTAAATATTGAAAAATCAATACCAAATTACATGATGACATCATCATGATGTCTTTACTTACAATAATTCTTGTATCAGGGTCTTTGTTGGCTGTCACTTTGATAATGATCAAACATCGCAAAGGTTTCAAAATTGTGCCTTGAAAACGTGTACAAAGTCAATGAGCTAAAATAAATATTGAAAATTCATCACTAAATCACATGATGACGTCATTTCTTTAGAATTCTTGCATGACGGTCTTTGTTGGCCATCACTTTGAAAGCAATCAAATATTGCGAAGGTTTGAAAATAGTGGCTTGAAAACGTGTACGAAATCAATTGGAAAAATTAAATATTCAAAATTAAAAAAGAAATCGCCTGATGACGTCATCGTCACAAATTTCTTCTAGGACCATCCTTGGATTATTGTCCAAAGACCTGCCAATTTTAAAGTCAATCAAAAATTGCAAAAAGGTAGAAGTCCTGCTCAGAACAAAAACCCATGTTATGGAGTGGGATATGATGTGGAAGAAGAAATAAAAACTAGAGCTCATTTGTCTGTTTGCCAACAGAACAGAGGGCTTTTTCGCATTCTTTTTACAGTTTTACAGTTATCTGCAAAGTTTCAACCTGATAGAATATGCACTTATAGGAGATAATGGGCTTTAAATAGTGCACCTTTAATGTCACGTGACTTGTCTCCTGGTGCCGTCATCATCAGATAAGGTCAATATTCCTCTAAAGCACTCCCTTTATAAGATATCTGCAAGATTTGATTTGATCTACTTCAGGGGATACATGGCTTTAAAGAGTGCACATTTAGTATCACGTGACTGGTCACCTGATGATGTCATCACCACATAAGGTAAATATTCCTCTAGAACATTCCCTTTTCAAGATATATGCAAGATTTTAAGCCGATTGGACATCTACTTCAGGAGATATAGGGCCTTCAAGACTGCACCATTATTGTCGCGTGACTTGTCTGCTGATGACGTTTTTATCACATGAGGTCAATATTCCTCCTAAGCACTCCCTTTTCAAGATATCTGCAAGATTTGAACTCGATCGGAGATGTACTTCAGGAGATATAGGGCTTTAAAGACTGCACCTTTAATGTCATGTGACTAAATTGTCATCTAATGACGTCATTATCACATTAGGTCAATTTTCGTTTATAACATATAAATCCTTTTCTAGAATCTCCATGAAATACATATTGAAAACAGAACAAGTTCTTCAATAATCCTTGTAGATAATGGAAACGCTGGAGATTGTAAATTTAAATGAGACACTTCCTTATGAACACCCCCTTTTAATGACTTGAATAGGCTTACAGACCATTGTGCGCACATCACGTGCAAACCCCTTCCGCCCCCCCCCCATAGACTAGATATGACATCGCGTCCAAAACGCGTCCCGCGTATGCGTGTTTTGAGGAGGGTAAATAACGAGCGTTGCAAATTTCGTTGCGTGTAGGCCTACTTTCAAAAACCGGTTGAAGTTTTTGTGCTTCAATCGTCAGATTTCGAAAAAAACTGAATTCTGCACTTGGAATAGATAAATTTGGAAAGAATAATGGTTGAGGTGTACGCAGCGGTGAATTACCGGAGATCAACGTCACGTTTGTAAGAAGGAACAGAAAGAAATGTGAGTCGCAATTTTTTTAGTTTCAGAAAGTTTCTCAAGTGATACTTTATAATGCTTTACTTTAAGCCTGTCATAGGCCTAGTAAAAATGTATGACAGTCTATCTAGCCTATATATGAAACTTTACTATCTCGAAGTTGGGACCGTCTGAAATGTTACTTATTGGCAAAAGTGGTTTCAAAAACTGAATGACTTATTTGTCGTTTTTCAGATTTCACCGGAAAAATCTCCAAGACAGCCATGATTTATGTTTGTTGGATCTGAAGACGCACTGAACCCAAATCATGTGACAGACGATGTGATGTGAGTGACAGAATTCTTCTTCGGGGCAGAGATGAAACCAAAGTGAGAAGCAGAGTGCTGACGTTTCTGTTGAATGAAGTTACAAACAAGGGAATTCAAAGTCAACGCAATGAAACTTTGTCTACATAACAAAATTATTCTTTCTCAGTTGAAACTGACTTTTTTATGCCTGAATGTATTTGTTAAATGTAACTCTTTAAGTCAGGTTGTGAACTCAACTTTTTAAGCTGATTAATAAGTGTCTGTTTTAAAACGGCAGTAAGTTACTTTGGTCGCTCATAGCTGCGCTCATTTTGTGCTCACAGAAAGTTTCTCACACTTCCGTATGCTGTATGTCAGTTTTCAATAAAATTTACTCAATATATGAATGAATTTTGTTTAGTACAATTTTTCCTGCGAGTGTGTAAAATTAAAAACATTTTATTAATGATTTTTTCAGTGTTGGCTCATCGACACCGGACGGAAAACACTTGCGCAGTTTGGACTTTATATTTACTGACAAAACCTATTGCATGTCCTGGTGGAATTCACAAAATTTTACACACTGAACAAATCACAATTGAACCGACCAAAAGTGAAAATATTGCTAAAGCGAGACCGTAGACAATGCGTGTAAAAATGAAATAAAAACAAACACACACAAAAACAGGTTAAAATTATCGCTTTCGGTGGGTTAGTTAATAAGAGAATGGCCAGTTATTTCCAGAAATTATATTCTTGCATTTTCTGTTTATTTTGGGTTTCTTCCGGGAGGGAGGCCGAGGGCTTAGCCATCATCCCGTGAGAAACAGGTTATGTCGACCAGAAATGCACAGCATACAGCATCACAATAACCCTCCTGAAGCGCCGCTATTGATCGGCTGCGCATTTTGTGCACAAACAGTGCCCGATGTCCTATCCAGTCTGTATGATGGAGATCAATGGTTTGTTCATAAAAATATCCATTCAGCGTCAATTTCGTATTCTACCTGACCAGGACTGGTGAAAAAACGCGCAAGCAGCCCATGGAGTCGAGGAAGCCTCGCAAAGCACCATGGGGCAAGGCTGACAGCGCCCCATGGAATTCGGTCGAAGAGACGTTGGCCAGAGCACTGCTGCTTTCTCTCAACTATCTGCTGCCACGCCCTGCCCTCACCGCACAGGCAACAGCCCCCACTCCCCATCACATACATGGGCATGGAAAACAGACTAAATTTTCCCTTCTCTTCGATTGCAAATATACCCAAGAGTCCAAATATTAAATAATATTTTATGATTTTTTCCTAGTTTAGACAAAAATCACGTGACATGAACTTAAAGGAGCAGTGTTTCTGCAAATAAGTTTTTTCACATTGACTTTGTACACATTTTCAAGGCAAAATTTTGAAACCTTTCCGATGTTTGATCGTTATCAAAGTGACAGCCAACAAAGACCTTGATACAAAAATTATTGTAAGTAAGTGACGTCATGATGACGTCATCATGTGATTTACTCTTGATTTTTCAATATTTATTTCAATCCATTGACTTTGTACACGTTTTTAAGCCAGCATTTGGGTTAGTATGAGAGCTTGGATCAACTTCAATGTTACAGCCAACAAAGACCCGGATGCAAAGATACTCCCGTTGATCAGCCCATTGACTTTGTACATGCTTTCGAGGCACTAATTTCGGGCCTTAGTAATGGTTGATCATCGTCAGGCACTAACTATACAAAGAAGATAATTCTAAGATATTTACGACATGATGACGATATCACGTGATTTATTATTACATCTTTAATATTTAAATATTCCGTTAAATATATAAAATCCATATAAAATCAACCGTGGCCTCCCGCAACTATCTGTTTGCAGCAAGTGCCAGGATAAAATGTGGTCTTGAATTCGTCTCGTGTAGGTCAAATAACATGACCCTTCCTTCTGGTTGAAACCGGAAGTAGGCTTATTGTTTAAAAGTGGTAAAAGCCATTAACTTTTTTTCAACGGAATGAGTGTGTCGGTGTTAGCGCTGGGCTGAAAACCTTCTTAGATCTTGGAGAGGAAGTACTTTAGGTAAATATTGAGCTCATTTAGTGATGACGTCATCATCAATTGCTTTTTCATAACGGACATTATCGACATGTCAAATGTTATTAATTTTGCTCGGATTCTACTTTCCGTTGATTAAAAAAAGGGGCGTGACACCTGATAATCTGCGAGGGGACGCATTGAGTCCTAAACCCCAAACAGGACGGATGATGAAGTCAATGACAACACCAGACCCTTAACTTGCAAATCCCACGTGGCGTCGTCGTTTGCCAATAATGTTGGAGTAGTTTCGAAGTGTATATCATACAGTACAACTTTTAGTCAGTTATCAAAAGTGAAATTCATTTTTGCACCAAAATGTTCAGGATAGTGCAACAGATGTCATCTACAGTGGTCCTGCAACCTTTCTTCTTATATTTTGTACACAGAAAATGTGAAATGTGCAATCATTTACTCTTATGCCACTCTATAGAGTGGCAATGCATATTTATGTTTATGCAAATAAGGTGGGGTTTGCAGACCGATGTGAACGGAGAATACACTCTTTAAGGCCCTGTTTCTTCTGGAGTACATGTCCGATAGAGGGATATCCCAATACGACGTTTTTAGCGTCGATCTGCGCACTTCCGCGTTTGAAAACGAGGCTGTATGTGTCACCTTCAATGGAGGCCACATTAGCGCCGTCTGCGCATATCTGTATCGAAACCGAGGCTCTCTGTGTTGAACTTTGTCGCGCGCGCCTGCGGAGTCCACACAGTACATGGAGTATCCGGTTCGTAAGTGTGACGCCACTTCAGTTTGAACCACAACCACTGCACAAGATACACGACCATCGCAGGTGCGGTTAGTTCGCGGTCAATCGTCGTTATTTTTCTTTGGATTTTACGTGTCGGATCATCCTGAAAGTCTGAATTTAACATACCTTTATGTATTTTGTGTCTTGACTCCTTACTTTCAATCGTCTGATCGTATTGAGAATTGAAGCTGACACATACAGCCTCGTTTTCAAAAGCGGAAGTGCGCAGATCGACGCTAAAAGCGTCGTATTGGGATCCCTCTATTCTTAATACGATCAGACGATTGAAAATAAGGAGTTAAGACACAAAATACATACAGATATGTTAAATTCAGACTTTTCAAGCTGCAAATATTTGTCGAAGAGTCTTTCAGAATGACTCGACACGTGAAATCAAAAGAAAAAACAATGGAAATTTACCGCGAACGAACGTACCGGCGTTGGCCGTGTATCTTGTGCAGTGGGCGTGGTTTAAACGGCGCTAGACGGCGCTAATGCGAAATCCATCTAGTGGGTTCAAATTTTGAAGATACCTTGAATAGAGTGCTTTAGAGGAAAATTGACCTTATGTGATGATGTGACGTCATGAGGAGACAAGTCACGTGACATTAAAGTTGAACTCTTGAAGGCCCTATATCTCCTGATGTACATGACCAATCGGGTTCAAATCTTGCAAATATCTTGAGAAAGGGGTGCTTTAGAGGAATATTGACCTCGTGTGATGATGACGTCATCAGAAGACAAGTCACGTGACATTAAAGGGGAACTCTTCAAACCATTGTACCTCGAAAAGTACATGTCCGATGCGGTTGAAACTGTGTGTGGCTGGAAAGGAAAATTGTTCTGATTTGATTCTGACCTAATCTGGTGACAAGTCACGTGATATTAAAGAAATACAATTCTTGTAATTGGTATCACATCCACTCGTGATGACGTTAACAGTCGAAGAAGTCGTATATGTTATCTTTAAGTAAGTATTATAATTTTTGAGCTATTGTGAGAAGCTCCACAAAGTACAAAGCAAACTCTCAACTGTGAGAATAATATCACGTGACAAGTCATATTAGATTATCTTCTGAAGTGAAGTTTATGAATTGATTATAAATTAAATTTTAGGGTATATGTCACGTCCAGAGTATTAAATTGTTCATTTTTACTCTCTCGTAGTTTCTTAATTCCAGGGTTTTCCATCACAATTGCCAATACTTATTTTGTTGGTGAAACAGTCCCGAAACAGTTTTTTTTTCTTTTTTTTTCTTTTTTTGTTATTGTTATTACCTGTTTCCAGGCGACTTTTTAAAAAATTACATGAGGAGCAAAAATGTAAACTTCAGGCATTAGGGAATCATTCTTCCCAAAATTATCGAACGTGATGGGACGATCCTATGTAAAATCCCCGTTGGCGGACCGCACGTGTGTTCCGGGAGTTCTCTGCGTGACCTTTTACTTTCAGGCTCTCATAGAGCATTTTTATAAAATACGGCACTGTTCCACATTGGCTAAGCTCCAAGCAGGCCATTGCATCATACTTTGTCGCTGATACATAATATGGATCTTTAGAGTGGAGGAAGACACGGTATTTTGGCCATAAATGACAGCCAAAGGGTCATAACTTTTAAAGTTCGTCCTTCCCTGGCTTCAGACGAACCGGACATGTCGTAAAGTACACTCCGCTTGAGAAAGGAGCTTTAGTCCTGGATGTGATCCGTATTACGTGCTCGTACGCACGCGTGAATGAGAGGGACATGTGGACGAGTCACCCTGCTAGGGGTCAGGCTTCAATGCACAGCAGCAGCCGGCCAATCATCCGAACATGAATCCCGGGAATAAGCCAGAAGTAGGTATTCGTAATTTTCAAGGGTTAATCCATGCAGAATTTCGAAAATATATTTATGTCTGGAAAAGAATTTCTTGTCACACGACGCCTTTTTGCTTCTTGCAGTTGTCATTTATCAGTCGTGTAGGCCTAGCTAGCCGGCAACATATAGGCCTACCTTGCATGTGGACGCGACGGCGTACCATGGGTATACATACATGTATGTAGGTCTATAGGGCCTATGTACTTACCCCACTAACGTGTTGCGGTGTAGCTAACATGTAGTCGCCAGGTCCCAAATTTGTCCTAATTTGACCTATTGTCAAGTCTCATTGGTTCTCACAGTAAGTGGCAAAATAAGGACCTGGAGACTACACTGTCAGTCACGCACAACAGGTCTAAACGTTATGGGCTACAATAGGCCTAGGAGGATGCGACTTGTGCATGACTACATGGCCAGTGCGGTGGTTCATACATGTAGTAAAGCTAGAGGTGTCGCTGAGATCTATTAAATAGGCCTATGATGACAGACTATTCTTGTACGCAACACCTAGCTTTTCCAACCTAGGCATCCACAAGGTTCGAAGTTTGTCACACATTATGGGACAATTCTAGGCACCCCATGTCACCTCTAGTTCTACTTACAATCTCTGTGGGTGAAAAGAACCCCAAGTGAATGCATTTCTGCTATGCAAAGCAGTGTAAAATTCTTTGTTGTCACTTGGCACTGACCAAGGTCATGCAAAGTCTCATCTGAGACTAGATTAACCCTAACAGTACCGGGCGTTGTTTGGCTTAGAGTACTCAGTACTACAAAGTGCTATGTAACACTCTGAGCGTGAAGGCCCTCGCGCTACAAATTACTATTTCTGGCTAGG